>JACCGJ010020711.1:0-22418 GCA_013407085.1 Atriophallophorus winterbourni
AAATCTGTGAGAGTTTTCTTCCCCGAACATTGCTTTGTTTGTTTAACTGCACTTGGGCTTCCGCACATTTTGATTTGTCCGTCACCCGTGTTTACCGATATTGGAAAACGGTAATTTTTTGTGCACTCAACTGAGCTGTTTGACTCCCGTTTATTGGACACGTTGGGTTTACATTGAAACCTGTATTCGATTACCGTTGAGGTTAGTTATATTTTGCTTTTTAACCGTCTTTTTCAATATAGTACAGCTTAAATTGAGGTATTGTTGTGATTTGGGATCGATTCGTAAACGCTCGTCACTCCCGGTTTAAGAATCTCGTGGCTTGTAGCAAGCAACTAGTTTCCGTGACAGAAACTATTCCGCAGTGACGATTTGGTCGCTACAGTACTCAACGGTGAATTCCCTGACGTCAATATGCCTGTTACCCGCAGTTTTGTCGAAAAGATCTAATCTTCCCAACAATTGATCGATAATGGAACGGAAGACACCGCAGGCGAGCGCATTCATTGTTCTGTTGATGGCTATCGAGGTCGCTTAAGGGGTTCAACGATAGAATCAAACATCCTTTTTCGTAAGGCTAAGATGCGTTTGGAACTCCTAAAACTGTCGCAGGAACGCGAAGCTCTCTAAATGCAGCATAATTTGCTAGTGGCGGCACAGGAGGTTGAAATGGCTGATATTGCTGCTTCTGCATCCGACAATGCAGATTCACAGTTGCAAGATATTGATAGCAATCAAAAAGTTTCAAGTTATCTTGCGCATTGTGGGCCTCAAAAGGCAGAAGTAGCTGACTACCCTCTTTCAGAAGTAGAAAATTCTCTTAGTAATGAAACGCCCGGTAGTTTACCAAGATCTGACCTTCCGAAGATAGAATTGATATATTTTGATGGTTCAGCTAGCACCTACTGGAAATTTTGTCGTCAGTTCGAGACCTATGTGGAGTCTAGAACTCGTGATGACGGACAGAGGTTCCTATATTTGCTAAATTATTGCCGAGGTATAGCAAAAGAAGCTATTGAAGAGTGTGTCATGCTGCCACCTGAACGTGCGTATAAGCGGGCGAGATCAATCCTGAACGACCTCTTCGGGCAACCGCATACAATAGCAAGGCCTGTTAGCTTCGTCAATTGTCGAGAAATTGTTTCTATTGGTGTAATGTTGAAGGATATTGACCTTTGTGTTGTCGATGGTGATCAGGAAGCTGAGTTACCTGACACTGAATTAGCTCAGTCGGATTTTTTTGACTGAATTTTCCGACACTAATTCGGATCAGATGGAGACCTAGCCTGGCCCACCTGACACCAAATCAGCCCAAATGAAAAGTAGGCCTGGTTCACATGACACTGAATCAGCTTTAATTGGGGCGACGTATGGTCAGCACGACAATCCGTATGATTGGCGTGAAACTTTCGATTGTATACCTGATGAACCATTTATGTTTGGGAACTCGGATACAATATTTTGTAATTTAGGCTTGTTTAGATGGCGCAAAATGTCGCTGTTGGAGGATGCAATACATAAGGCTCGTTTGAGTAGGATATCATTCATGAGCTTATTGTAGGGCGCTGGCAGAACCGGAGGACGTGGTGGGTCTTTGTCTAGCAAACATTTTCCCTATAAAAAGCCACAGGTGTCCAGTGATGGTGATGCGACGTGGCGTGTGTGACTTGCCACTAAATAAAGTCACTTGCTTTATTCTACTGTACCTGGGTGTCAAGCCCGGGGGCTGGTGATTAAGGTGGGAGGCGGGTTTTCGGATCTGCTGACCCCAGAAGTACCATCAAGCATTCAGTCTGTCGGTTGCATGCGAAGACGAACGTTGATTACACTGAAGGAAAATGTTTTAGGTGGGAGTCGGGTCTTCGGGTCTGCCAACTCCAGAGATACCACCAAACATTTGATCGTCGAGTCGCTGTCATGGGTTGCGCAGGTACACGGGTCGGGTAGCCAGGTAGAGGAGAGCCCCGCAGTTCATTGTTTGTGTCTCTACTTGCTTTTCAGATTTTGAGGAATTTTGGTGGGCGGTGTATGAATCCGCGTCGATGTCTTGAAAATTCCTCTTTCGGTCCAGCAAGATCAAACCAACTGGAGACATTTGTTCCCACCCTACACCCGTGTTCCTGATCAAGTTTTTTGTGTCATAATTTTCCAGTGATATTTTTTGTTTGTTCTTCAAATTGAAAATAACATTTAAACTAAATGTTAAATCTGTGAGAGTTTTCTTTCCCGAACATTGTTCCTTTGTTTAACTGCACTTGGGCTTCCACACATTTTGATTTGTCCGTTACCCGTGTTTACCGTTATTGGAAAACGGTAATTTTTTGTGCTCTCAACAGAGCTGTTTGACTTCCGTTTATTGGACACGTTGGATTTGCTTTGAAACCTGTATTCGATTACCGTTGAGGTTTGTTATATTATGCTTTTTAATCGTCTTTGTCAATATAGTACAGCGTAAATTGACGTATTGTTCTGATTAGGGATCGATTCGTAAACGCTCGTCACTCCCGGTTTAAGAATCTCGCGGCTTGTAGCAGTCAACTAGTTTCCGTGAAAGAAACTATTCTCCAGTGACGATTTGGTCGCTACACACCCCTTAATAATCGATATCTTGGCGGCTTGGCGTGATTTCTAACTATATTTTATTGTTTCCAATTACTTGTTATTAAGGCCAGACTAACTCCAAGAAAATGCGGACGCAAACCAAATGATGTAATTAATTTATTTTGCACCATATTAATTAAAGTATTCAGAGGAAGGATTCGAGGTGATTTCAAAGTTTATATGATTGTGACCATCTTTATTCAAACGCGGACACACTAATACAACTAAAGTATATTCAACGAAGTGTTTTTTAACATAAATCAGGGTTAATTCATGAAATGTGTAAACTTTAGAATTCCTTAAATTATCGAATAATTCTCATGGCAAACCAAAATCATTCAATGAAGACATTATTTTGAAAACTTGGTCTATAACTCTATGAAAGTTTTAATGAGCATTGCGGGAACCTTGAAGTATTTCGAGAAATTATAAAAGGTCGAATAGCGTATTGATAGCATTTTTATGGATAACATCTTCCAAAGCACGTAGCTGATAATACACATGTACCAGATTTCCTACAATAAACACTCTACTCCAATGAAAAGAAAACTGCGTAGAATGCATTTTGAGGATAGGGAAAAAGTCAGGAAGAATGACTCTGCTGAGAGCAGGATATTCTCCAGATGGACGCCATTCATACGATTTATATTTCTCCACCATGTCAAAGAAGGTTGGCAATGGAAGTTTTCACCGTCATATGATTACAAATTCAAGCTCGTGTTAAACATTACGATTTGCTGCATCTAGCTTCTTCGGAGCCAATCGACAAGTTGTGATGAACAGAGGAGACCACAAATATGGTGTTTTACATCATGCTCAAAGACGGTTGATTGCAAAAGAAGCCACTCGCTAGCCAGCCTTGAGATGCGGCAGAATATTACTCTTCCATTCATGAGCATTGGAAGATCCTCTTTTACATACAGGCCATAGCGTAGATCTAAACAATGTGTAAGAGTTAAGGCGCAGTATTACACCGTATGGCGAACGCTCACTTGCGGTGACGGGCAAAATTGTAAAGATGGGGCAGAAATATTCACAACCTTTCTCTAATGCGAACAAAAATAGTTCATGTAGCTTACTTGAATTTGTTCTCCGAGCTTGTTGAGTTTGCGTCGGACGTTTCGCTGCCAGACTAGGCAACATCTCCAGCGATTGCTGGCAAATTGACTGCTCGAGATGGCACTGAGGAAGGTATTTGGCCGGCCGACCACTGATCACGTGATCGCATGTGAGCTTGGACGACATCTACGCACGGATGCGACTGAGACGAAGAACCGAAAAGGCAGCCAATCAATCAATCAATCACATGGTTTCACGTGATCAGTGGTCGGCCGGGCAAATACCATCGTCAGTGCCACTTCGAGCAGTCAATTTGCCAACAATCGCTAAAGATGTTGCCTAGTTTGGCAACGAAACGTCCTATGCAAACTTAACAAGCTCGGAGAGCAAATTCAAGTAAGCTACAACAACGACCAGAGCTACAAATAATCCAAACAATACTAACAAAAATAGTTCATATTCTTCCATACTTCATAGTTAATTAGATTTTTTGCTTTTCATTCATCAATCTTTTAACGTTATCTTTTTAGTTATGTTCCTTTACGCAAGTTGGACTCTGCCAACTGCATTTTAACATGTTCACTTGCATTAAATTGATTTTCATACATATTAGGCAAACCGAGCAATGATCCTGGTCATACTGACGTAACTTTATACACCTAGTCATACAATAGGATCTCATGCAGTAAGGTAGAAACAGAGTCTGCGTGTTGACCGTTACTTAGTCATCTTCATGTCCTGACTATCTTTTTTGGTCTCACGGAGCTTTTGCCTTAGACGTGAAACGCTACCCAAAATCTGATTCGACTAATTGAACAAAAATATCTTTTCCTAATGAATACACAATCGCTACCGAACATATTCTAACAAATTACACTCATAAAAATTAAAAAGAAATAATACATGAGGTACAACATTCAGTGATTGATAATTAATAACAGTGATCGAAAATTGTTATAGAATTCTCTTAATTTTAGTCAAGTTGAGTTTTGACCATCTCTCTCTAGGTTCCCAAGGTTGTCACAGCCGGGGGTGGTGGTGGGGATAAGGTGCCGCTACCTATAAAATGCTCCGATACGGCGTGCGTCTCAAATAGCCTCTGACAACCGAAGCCCAACTCATGACCTGCTCGTGGCGGAACTGCTTTTACTGACAGGAGAAGGGGCGAAGGCGGGTGACTAGCGCCTCAAAACCGGTTCGCTTCGGTAGATGGAGCTCGTCAGCCTGGGAGGGCAGTCCATCTAGGGGATGAAAACCCTGACTCCAAACCTTCGCTTCCTGCGGATTACACAATCACAATACTCCGCCGAGGACGGTCCCAAGCCCGTCTGCAAAAGGAGGAGGGTTAGACGCGGAGTCAGCAACCCCACTCTGTAAAAACCTCAAACCGCTACTGAAACCAAAGCAACGTGTCATACCAAAGTAACATCTCCATTCTCGAATCGAGAAGAAACCTCATCTGAGGTAAAAATGAAGCAGACTGGTGAAAGCCCACCGGAAGCCAGTCAGCAGATGAATCTTCTGTCGATGAAAGCAACAACAAAGATTGCCACATGGAACGTCCGTACGATGTATGAGACCGGAAAGGCTGCACAGGTCGCGAAAGAAATGCAAAAGTATGGTATGCAACTGCTGGGAATATGTGAAAGTAGATGGAATGGATCTGGCATGTTGATTTTGACATCCGGGGAACGGATTATTTACTCAGGTCATGAAGATGAGAACCATAGTCATTCGGAAGGCGTCGCCATTATGTTATCCCCAATAGCTGCAGGCGCTCTCATTGGATGGGAACCCGTTGACTCACGGATAATCACAGCCAGATTCAACTCCAAGGGGAGAAATGTGACGGTAATTCAATGTTATGCGCCCACAAACAATGCTAGCCTTGAGTCGAAAGAAGAATTTTACGTGCGTCTGCAGTCTGTCTTAGATAAGACACCCAAGCGAGATATCAAGATTTTGATGGGTGACATGAACGCGAATTTGGGTCCAGACAACACAGGGAGAGAATCTGTGATGAATACGCATGCCCTAGGCGAAATGAATGAGAACGGTGAACTTTTCGCAGATTTTTGCGCGCTCAACGATCTGGTCATCGGAGGCAGCATCTTTCAACACCGAAACATCCACAAGGCCACCTGGACATCACCTGATGGTGTTACTGCCAATCAAATCGATCACCTATCGATTTCACGAAAATGGAGACATAGTCTCCTTGATACACGCGTAATGCGAGGTGCGGATGTTGCTTCAGACCACTACCTTCTAATGGCCAAAATTAAAATCAAGTTGAGAGCTTTCTACGAAACCGGCAGTCGGCCTAGTGTAAAGTACCACACGCAGAAACTAAGGGAAGAGCGTACAAGAGAGATTTTCTCAATCTCACTGAAAAACAGATTCGAATCGCTCAACAACTTAACCCCTGAGCTCCCAATAAATGAACACTGGACCGCTCTGAAAGACTGTTGGTAAGACACTTGTAAGCACGTAATTGGCAGACGGGTAAAGAAAGACAAAGAGTGGATCTCGAGTGAGACTTGGACACTGATCAACTCGAGAAGGCAGCTGAAACAACAGATCCTCCGGTGTAAGGACACCAAGCAGAAAAACCAACTGATCGAACAATACGGCTCCTTAAATAAAGACGTGAAACGAAGTGCCAGAAGTGACAAGAGGCGGTTCTATGAAATGCTGGCAACGGAGGTGGAAAATGCAGCAGAAAAGAGAGACCTGAACACCGTCTACAACATTACCAGAACTTTACCAGGAAGGAAAATACCTTACGGCAGTATAATAAAGGACGGTGAAGGTAAACTTATCAGTCAGGAATCGGTGCAAAGAAAGCGATGGATGGAGTACTTCAAGAAACTCCTAAATCGACCAGCACCTACTTCAGTCACTGAAATCCCACTTGCAGCTAATTTGCTAGACGTAAACACCGACCCCCCCGGTCGAAATGAAATTCTTTTTGCCTTAAAATCGTTAAGAATGGCAAAGCACCAGGTCCAGATGGGATTCCACCAGAAGCTCTGAAGGCCGATTTGGACACCTCGGCTAATATGTTACTTCATCTGCTGCAGAAAATCTGGTCAGAAAGAAGGGTCCCAAATGATCGGAAGAGAGGTCATTTGGTCAAACTTATAAAAAAGGGGATCTGAGGCTATGCAAAAACTGGCGAGGTATCATGCTGCTCCCAGTCTCAAGTAAAGTACTTACACGCATCATCCTTATGCGTTTGCGCGACGCTATCTATTAAGTGTTATGGCCAGATCAATCAGGCTTCAGAAATCAAGAGTCTGGTATCGACCAAATTGCGACCCTCCGCATAATAATTGAACAAAGCATTGAATGGCAATCGCCTCTTTGCCTCAACTTCATAGATTTTGAGAAAGCCTTCGACAGTGTGGACCGCAAATTCATATGGAAGCTTTTGCCACACTGTGGGGTCCCACCGCTGTACATGGACCTCATAAAGCAGCTGTATGAAGGTGCCTCCTGTCAGGTAATTCACAACGGAAGACTGACCGATCCATTTGCAGTTGAGACTGGCGTTCGCCAGGGATGCCTGTTGTCCCCAATGATTTTTCTGTTGGTAATAGACTGGATAATGAAACAGACAGTAAAAGGTGAGAGGAATGGCATCGATTTGAAGGAACCCGAGCATTTGGAGGATCTGGAATACGCTGATGATGTCTGCTTGATATCACGTTACGCCCAACGTCTTCAGAGAAAGACCGATAGACTAGCACACTTTGCTTCATATGCAGAACTACGCGTGAATACCGAAAAAACAGAAGTCCTGCGTGTATTAACTGATGAGCACCCATAAATCACCATCAATGGTAAAGCAGTCGAAGACGTCAGGCAATTCGTCTACCTCGGCAGCATTGTTTCAATAAGTGATGGCACGGACGAAGACATAGTCTCCAGAATCGGCAGAGCAAGATACGCGTTCATAGCTTTGGAATCCATTTAGGAGTCGAAGGTTCTATCAAAACGCAGGAAACTCCGTATATACAGAAGCAACGTCAAATCCGTGCTACTCTATGGATCGGAAACCTGGCGAGTGACAGCAAAGTCTTCTGGCCGCTTGCAATCATTCCACAATAATTGCCTTCGTCGAAGTATTGGGGTAAAATTGCCAGAAAAGATAAGGAATCAAGACCTGTGGCAGATTGCTGCTGAGAACCCGATCGCCCAGCAGATCAGTAGAAGAAAGTGGAGATGGGTTGGGCACACCTTGCGGAAACCTTATGATGACATCACGCGTCATGCTCTGGTATGAAACCCAAACGGGAATAGACGTGTCGGACGCCCAAGCCTATCTTGGAAGCGCTCGTGTGAAGAGGAAATTCGCAAGTGTGGACTTAACTGGAACGACATCAAACTGGCTGCTATGGACAGACCAAACTGGAGACAAGTTGCCGAAGCCCTATTATCCTCCAGGAACTCAAGGGATTATGTCAAGTAAGTATGTCAGTGAGTTCAAGAAAAAAAGATTTTTGAATCGCACTTTATATATAGATAGAAAAATAGAGGAATAGAAAAAATACCAATAAATCGTATATAACAATTTGGATGAATTAATGTTAAACAAGTTGAGCTTTTGTGCCAGTGTTGGGTAAAGTTATTACGCCTAACCTGTTCAATCACATTAGCCCGAACTCATGTAGACTGGGTGTAAAACTCATGACCTTGAAAACAAAAGCTCATTTTCATGCATCTCCATTACACATACTCAACTACCGGTTCCGTGCTCTTTGCGCTCATCAGGTAGGGACCGTATGATCAGGATCCGCATGCGCTTGAAACAGTGGAAGAATGGTAAACAAGTTGCGATTGTATGCCACTGTTGTGTAAGGTTGGTACGACCAACCTGTGCAAATACATGCGCAACCACTCATGTAGGCTGCGTGTAAAACGCATCAGATTGACTAAAAATTCTCATTTGCATGCATCTCTATCACACACATTCAGCTACTGATTTCGTCCTATTTGCACTCATCAGGGAGGAACAGTAGGATCAGGATACGAGTTGGTTTTGAACAGTGTAAGCATGGTACACAATTTGTGCTTTTATGCCACTGTTGGGTATGGTTGGTACGACCAAATTTTTCAATCATATGAGACAACACCCATGTAGAATGGGTTTAAAACGCATGACCTTGAATAAGAAAGCTAATTGGCATGCATCACCATCACACAAACACGACCCACGACCGGTTTCCTGCTGTTTGCACTAACCAGGTAGGGACAGTAGGATCAGGATCCGCATGCGCTTAAAACAGTGGAAGAATGGTAAACAAGATGTGCTTTTATGTACTGTTGGTTCAGGTTGGTACGACCAATCCTTGCATTCACATGCGCCCCCTTCATGTAGAATGTTGTAAAATTCATGATCTTTAATGAACTAAAGCGTTAAGTACACTATACTTTGTCCCAATTTTACTGAAATGCAATGTGCAGCGTAGCGAAATCTCGCACGAATATTAATACAGTAATGAAAATTACGGTATACTGTTTTACCTGCCGTTGGTGCAAACAATCTACAGTTTAGTTTCAGACTACGTGTAAAACATCGATCCGTTTAGCTAGTGTGCACCACCGTTTGGTGAATCATAATATTAGCCGTCATGGTGCAAACTCTATGGTTTAGTTCGGTGCACAAAATAATTATTTCTATATTTTTTAGAATCAATTCAGGTGTAACACTCTTTAATAATCGATAGCTTGGCGGCTTGGCGTGATTTCTAACTATATTTTATTGTTTCCAAGTACTTGTTATTAAGGCCAGACTAACTCCAAGAAAATGCGGACGCAAACTAAATGATGTTAATACTTTAATTTGCACCATATTAATTAAAGTATTCAGAGGAAGGATTCGAGGTGATTTCAAAGTTTATATGATTGTGACCATTTTTATTCAAACGCGGACACTATATTCAACGCAGTGTTTTTCATAATAAATCAGGGTCAATTTCAGAAATGTGTAAACTTTAGAAATTTCTAAAAGTTCGAATTATTCCATGCAAACCAAAATCATTCAACGAAGACATTCCTTCCTGCATATGAGGCAAAGTGTGCTAGTCTATCGGTCTTTCTCTGAAGACGTTGGGGGTCACGTGATATCAAGCAGACATCATCAGCGTATTCCAGATCCTCCAAATGCTCGGATTCCTTCCAATCGATACCATTCCTCTCACTTTTTACTGTCTGTTTCATTATCCAGTCTATTACCAACAGAAAAATCATTGGGGACAACAGGCATCCCTGGCGAACGCCAGTCTCAACTCCAAATGGATCGGTCAGTCTTCCGTTGTGAATTACCTTACAGGAGGCACCTTCATACAGCTGCTTTATGAGGTCCATGTACAGCGGTGGGACCCCATAGTGTGGCAAAAGCTTCCATATGAATTCGCGGTCCACACTGTCGAAGGCTTTCTCAAAATCTATGAAGTTGAGGCAAAGAGGCGATTGCCATTCAATGCTTCGTTCAATTATTATGCGGAGGGTCGCAATTTGGTCGATACCAGACTTTTGTTTTCTGAAGCCTGATTGCTCTGGCCGTAACACTTGGTCGATAGCGTCGCGCAAACGCATAAGGATGATGTGTGTAAGTACTTTACTAGGGACTGAGAGCAGCATGATACCTCGCCAGTTTTTGCATAGCCTCAGATCCCCTTTCTTTGGAAGTTTGACCAAATGACCTCTCTTCCAATCATTTGGGACCCGTCTTACTGACCAGATTTTCTGCAGCAGAGGAAGTAACATATCAACCGAGGTGTCCAAAATAGCCTTCAGAGCTTCTGGTGCAATCCCATCTGGACCTGGTGCTTTGCCGTTTTTTAGCTATTTTAAGCAAAAAGGATTTCATTTCGATCGGGGGGTCGGTGTTTACGTCTAGCAAATTTGCTGCAGGTGGGATGTCAGTGACTGAAGTGGGTGTTGGTCGATTTAGGAGTTCCTTGAAGTGCTCCATCCATCGCTTTCTTTGCACTGATTCATGACTGATAAGGCTACCTTCACCGTCCTCTATTATTTTGCCGTAAGGTATTTTCCTTTCTGATAAGGTTCTGGTAATGTTGTATACGGTGTTCAGGTCTCTCTTTTCTGCTGCCTTTGCCGCCTCCGATGCCAGCATTTTATCGAACCGCCTCTTGTCACTTCTGGCGCTTCGTTTCACGTCTTTATTAAGGGAGCCGTATTGTTCGATCAGGTGGTTTTTCTGCTTGGTGTCCTTACACCGGAGGATCTGTTGTTCCAGCTGCCTTCTCGAGTTGATCAGTGTCCAAGTCTCACTCGAGATCCACTCTTTGTCTCTCTTTACCCGTCTGCCAATTACGTGCTTACAAGTGTCTTGTCCACAGTCTTTCAGAGCGGTCCAGTGTTCATTTATTGAGAGTTCAGGGGTTAAGTTGTTGAGCGATTCGAATCTGTTTTCCAGTGACATTGAGAAAATCTCTCAAGTACGATCTTCCCTTAGTTTCTGCGTGTGGTACTTTACACTAGGCCGACTGCCGGTTTCGTAGAAAGCTCTCAACTTGATTTTAATTTTGGCCATTAGAAGGTAGTGGTCTGAAGCAACATCCGCACCTCGCATTACGCGTGTATCAAGGAGACTGTCTCCATTTTCGTGAAATCGATAGGTGATCGATTTGATTTGCAGTAACACCATCAGGTGATGTCCAGGTGGCCTTGTGGATGTTTCGGTGTTGAAAGATGCTGCCTCCGATGACCAGATCGTTGAGCGCGCAAAAATCTGCGAAAAGTTCACCGTTTTCATTCATTTCACCTAGGGCATGCGTACCCATCACAGATTCTCTCCCTTTGTTGTCTGGACCCAATTTCGCGTTCATGTCACCCATCAAAATCTTGATATCTCGCTTGGGTGTCTTGTCTAGGACAGACTGCAGACGCACGTAAAATTCTTCTTTCGACTCAAGGCTAGCATTGTTTGTGGGCGCATAACATTGAATTACCGTCACATTTCTCCCCTTGGAGTTGAATCTGGCTGTGATCATCCGTGAGTCAACGGGTTCCCATCCAATGAGAGCGTCTGCAGCTATTGGGGATAACATAATGGCGACGCCCTTCGAATGACTATGGTTCTCATCTTCGTGACCTGAGTAAATAATCCGTTCCCCGGATGTCAAAATCAACATACCAGATCCATTCCATCTACTTTCACATATTCCCAGCAGTTGTATACCATACCTTTGCATTTCTTTCGCGACCTGTGCAGCCTTTCCGGTCTCATACATCGTACGGACGTTCCATGTGGCAATATTTGTTGTTGCTTTCATCGACAGAAGATTCATCTGCTGACTGGCTTCCGGTGGGATTTCACCAGTCTGCTTCATTTTTACCTCAGATGAGGTTTCTTCTCGATTCAAGCATGGAGATGTTACTTTGGTATGACATGTTGCTTTGGTTTCAGTAGCGGTTTGAGGTTTTTACAGAGTGGGGTTGCTGACCCCGCGTCTAACCCTCCTCCTTTTACAGACGGGCTTGGGACCGTCCTCGGCGGAGTATTGTGATTGTGTAATCCGCAGGAAGCGGAGGTTTGGAGTCAGGGTTTCCATCCCCTAGATGGACTGCCCTCCAAGGCTGACGAGCTCCATCTACCCGAAGCAAACTGGTTTTGAGGCGCCAGTCACCCGCCTTCGCCCCTTCTCCTGTCAGTAGAAGCAGTTCCGCCACGAGCAGGCCAGGAGTTGGGCTTCGGTTGTCAGAGGCTATTTGAGACGCACGCCGTATGGGAACATTTTGTAGGTAGCGGGAGCTTATCCCCACCACCACCCCCGACTGTGAAAACCTTGGGAGCCAGGAGCAGATGACCGCTGCACCATGACCTAATCTATCAATATTAAAATTTAGAAAATCGATCTGCGGTACACAGAATAATATATGAAGGTGATCGGTGTTAACCTGGGATTTAGGTAGAAGTTCAAATTGATAGCTAACTTTAAAACAGTTATGCTTTAACAAATAATCGTCTATGGACTATCGTCTATTGTCCTTACCTATGCAAAATATAGGCTGTTTCTCAATCGAGGATTAGTAAATTTTCTTCAAGGCCGAATCGTGCGAATGCTTTATTTGTTTTTCGATCGGGATACAAACAGTGCATACTATATTAGACCATGCAATGAATGGCATGGTAATGCAGGGATGTTTTAGACCATGTCACATTTTCTCCACATATTACACAACGTTTGTATCACTTGGTCGTTTGCCGGGGTTTTCGAGGTGACCGCGTTATGAATTCTTCGTGGTGGATAGATGTTATTAATATTATCCTGCTTCAGGACCGAATTTGCCTCTTGCTCTAAGCTACATTCTTACCGCAACATAATTATTTACCAAATTTGATTTTCAATCCGAATGCTAATATAGAGCCTAACTTGAATTCCTAAACTTCATCGCAAAAACGTGAAAACTTAGCAAAATCTAATACAATTTCTTTACGCTAGTTCAGACCGTCGAATAATTCGAAACTTATTTTCGAAGTATTGTGTGGAACAACTATAACTGAATCTCTTTCGATATACAATGTAGTAAAGTGATAACAATTTGTTATCCCCGACAAGCCCATATGTCATTCATTGGTGTAGCACACATTTTAAAGGTGCGAAATTTATTAATTTGAAACAGTGGTAACGAGAAAGATAATAATAACAATTTCGCTTATTGTTTTACTTTGATTCACGGATCATCCACTATGACATTACTGGGCCGGAGACAGGCGATGCTTGAGGCTCGTCGATGATCAGATCAGGATTGCTCTGTGGTTCAGCATTTACTTGCCTGCGAAAATACAATATTAATGTGATTATGTTATTTGTTTAAAATATTCAATATTATGTTGATATCAATCCATGAAGAATAAAAAGTTGTGCTGAATTAATCAATTAGGCCCTACCGCGTTTGCAAATAATTTTTGTCAGTGAATACATACTAGTCTACCAGGGTAGACAGTGAATGAACTATCGATCATGCATTAATCAATATTGAGTGCAGGTTCATAATGTGAAAATCATTCAGCCAATACACCGGTTCATTAAAGGTTGTGGTTGTTTTTTTGTAACTGAGTGACTTTGCAGTGCTTACACATAAGAAAGATTTCAGGTCAATATTAACCGCAAACGTTTTAGCTACAAATATTGATTGTTTTTCAATCAGATAAGAAATTAGGCGTCGTGTGAATTGCTCAAGGTAATAAACTGTTATTTCATTTCTAATTTTTTAATAGTCGTATCAACGTTTTACGCAAGACCTCGTTCTCCCTAATCTGTGACTAGGTTCAGTTCTTCGAACGAAAAATTCTGATATAGTAATTCACTTTTAAGAATCAAGGAAAAGTATTAACCTTGTATGTAAAGTTGAAGAATACGCTAGAAAATCGATAGTTTGGTCTAATTTAAAGAAACACCTCAAAAACACTTCAGTTGTTTGCAGTAATACGCTATATTGAATAACAAATTAAGTATTTGTACATTCACAGAATGATGAAAATTTCGATTTACATTAGTTTTTTTAAAGAAACAATAAATCTCATGCGGACTTTATTTTGTAACATTATTCGGGTTATTTTTTACAGTAAAAATATTTTTCACAGTACATTTTTCTGAAGTGTAGAGAATAATCAAAACACACATTAGATGTTGAGTTTAAAATACATTTATTATGCATTTGTCAAATCACCGCGTAGGTGTATTGGCAAATAGTATCCCTCTCTATATTGTCTAAAATAGCTTATGGTAGACAATAATTTTATAAATTTTGTCAACTTCGTGTTTATCCAAGCATTTTCAAAATTAAATTGCTTTGTCTTACTGTTATTCAAAAAGTTCCATTGGCTTTAAAACATGCCGTGAACAATTTGGTATGGATGAAGTAATTTTTTAATTCAATCAATAAACTGGTGGTGCAAAATCTTTTCTTACGAGACCGTGATGCTGATCACTTCCATATATTTTAATAGGTTTATTCAGTCAATTTTTGATTGTGGCGAATGTTTCCTTAAAGCTTTAACAAAGGTAAAAGGCATATATGTAGTTTATCAATTCTGGACACCCTGGTTAAAGAAACAAGCTCAGATCATATGAAAAATTGTGAAAAAATCTGTCTACGTTGTCATATTCCTCACTTTGGTGGGTGCAGTAAATTGCTGAAAATTAGAAGGTTTATTTGAAAACAAATGTATTCATAGTTTAAATATTAGTAAACATTATATACAATTGAAAGAAAGAGAAAACATTAAATAAGCGGTATCGATGTAAAGTTCCACAAACACTAACGAAAAAAGTAGATTGCAAATTTAGGAATTCTATTATTAATTTTCACTTAACGCTTTCTATAAATATACAATGCTTTTAACTCGTTTGTCGCAAATCAAATTGGGTAGCAATATTTAGCTTGATGTTCTGCTGCGTACATTACTTGTTAAATATTGAAACAAAATACAGTAGCGGAAGAACGTTTCACAAAATAGCATATAAGAAATATAGAGTAGTTGGCTATACAACCTAGTTCCTTATTAACCAAAATTTAAATCTCAAAATTAGACTTAAAATGACCAGCCGACTCACATTCGTTTTTGATAATATTTTCTGTTGACGAAAAAAGTTTCATATTAATTTTATCATTATGAATTGGTTACAAGAACACTAGATTTTGAAGCATTTAAATAACAACACTCAACGTAAGGTGTGTTTTACATTTCAGATTAATGCTTTCATTGACAAGCACAAACATAATGTTGAAAACTGATGAAATTAATAATAGAAAATTTCCTGAACAATTTTAAAAGCTTTCACATTCACGTCAGCTACATTGAAAAACTTCATTCTTTATTCAATGATTTAACATGGCCTAGAAATCCACCCACCAGAACCCCGCAACTTAACGTAGCACTGCAACCAGAAAATCACTATCGAGGTTTCTCTGTTCGTTATTACTTATCAGTAACCTCTTCTTCGGAAAATCTTTCACATCGTTTAGTCTTGCGCAAATTACGAGGAGTTAAAACTGCTCTGAATGGTGATCACTCACATTAGAGTGGAGGATATTGTTTTTGTTATTAAAAATCAAACCTATTGTAAAATTTCGACAAGAGCTGAGTCCATTGCGATGGAAATCTATCGACTGAAATTATGTCTGCAAAAGCGATTGGTTCGTGATCATGGATTAATTTTCCCAACATCGATCTCCATCGACGAAGCCTGAGCTATCACACGGTAAGTTGATTTTTGTTTGGTTTAACTTCGATGCTGCTGAAATTTTATATTTTTACATTTACTCGTATATGTATTGCATAGCTTGGTGTTAAATACCGAGAAATATATCCAATATACACAATGTATGTTTTATCAACAAAAATGGGAATTTTCCGTATTAGGCCGACCAACTCATTGAGCAATCGTGACTGTTATTTGAGAATCTTTCGCAAGATTGATACAGACTATGTTTTCGTTTTTCAGCGGATCTGGGCATCAATGTTGGATTTCTAAATTTGAAATCGCAGTGACACGTGTCAATTTGGAAAATAAATCTTATTAACACAAATCTCCATTGTGATACATGCAATTGATTGAATGATATATTACAAGCCTTTATACCGAACCGTGGTTTCAGAAAACATGTGCACTTGAACCCCCATCCTGTGAAACCCGTTTTACTTTCCTAGAATATGAACGTACATTTTACAGAAACACGCATATAATAGACATTTGCTCAAGCAAAATCTGCCTTGACCAAGACGGTCATTCGAATGAACATAGTTTCAGTGTGGATCACTCGAAAATATACAAAAATTAAATTAAAGTCAGCTATCATAAATGTTGGCAGTAAAACATATATGAAATTTTGTTGGATGAGGAAATTAGCGAAAAGATTACACGTGGCTTACATGTAGAGAATTGGAATATCACTAAATAAAAAGAAAACTTGTTTATCATAATACAATCTTCCCACACTGAGCGGTTTATTCGAAAATCGGATAAAATGAAGAAGAATGCATACATGTGATTTTACTGCATTGTGTAAAACTTAATTTTAAATTGCCCAATTATATCGTTATTATTCAGTGTTGAACGGTTATATAATCAGCTAACACATAGCTTAAGTGCATCAGTCGGGTATGAAAATTTGTTCTTTAACTTTAGACGTACTGATGGCGTTGCATATTAGCTTTCACTTGGTTCAGTAGCTCGTCAGATTATTGGTCATTATGGTAGTTGAACACTGCTCAACACAGATTCATGAATACTCATAGAAATTAATATCGTCAAGAACACTGAAGCTTAAAAATAAAATTTACAATGTTTCTATCTAAAACGTTATTTATAAATCCAAACGATTACAAGCAGCTGTGTGGTTCGATAGAAATTTCAATACCACAATTATGAGAATTGTTCAAATATTGGCGTTTTTCCCAGTATGTTAATAATGTTTTTATTTTAAAGTACCAGAATTCAAAAGAAAAACAGTCAGCAACATAATTATCATTGAATATAGAATATTCTTTTAGGTAAAAAATCAACAAAACTCAACTGCTTTAATACCATGTAATACCATGAAGCCTAGCTGTATGCCCATCAAGTGTTAATACGCTTATGGCTACAATTTGTTATGATATAATATTTGCCTGACTTAATGAAACAAAGCTGTTAAATTTGGGATTACTAACAAGGGTTCTCTGGAGCACATTCCCGCTAGTAGAACAATGATCAAATTACTGGTTCATGTCACGTGACCTTAGCACTAATGTGCGATAGGAAGATCGATGATCATAAAATGATATTGTACCGTAGACAGCATTTGTTGGTACGTTCTTACGCTAAATTCTTACATTCGAGTCTCGTAGATATTAGTTCATGAAACTCAGGTACCAGGTTATTTGTCAGGTTATATATTCTATAATGATAAATTAAGGTTTAAAATATATAAAACAGGTTCCAAACATATCCAGCAACCGAGCACTTACAGTCTCCCTTTTCTGAATCAAAGTTACAAATATGATGAAAATGAATTGCAACGTGATTTTTTATATTAATATTTTAATTAAACAATTAACGTAGATACATTACTTAATGTTGACCCTATTCATAAGCTGAATTCTGAGAAAGTATTAATGAAATAATGTAACAAAAAGATTTTAGCTAACCAAGTTTGCCCAATAATGACACCGTTTTAAAAGATTGTCATGGCCATGCCCGCACACATGCAACTGGGTTACCCTCGGGAGTTCGAACCAAAATCCTCAGTAACATGCAGTGAGATTAAGCCATCGATCCAGTCAAGGATTCAATATGTTTTGTAATCCGCTCTAACTCGGCGGATATATTTTAAGTTATTCCGTCTAACGGTACAGATTCGGACCCCACCGTATTCACCATTTCATTAAGGGAGCTCAACCCAGATCCCCAATGTAACAACAATGAATGCGAAAAGCTAAGTCAGTCTTAAACCCGCGTGCGAATTTCCTTCACCTGCAATGCATCGAAAGGAACAATTTTTCCCGCAGCGCTCGCAACGATAGGCGGAACTTTGTCGGTCGGCGTCCATTAAACCCAGACTGCATGATCTGTGTTCAGCAGCTAAGAGGTGAATCTGATCTTCCCCTGCTTGCAGACAACGCTATGCGCAATACCTCTAATGTGAGTGGTCAAGAGCAATTTTTCCAACTCGCGGAGTCAATGCCGAGAACTTTCATAACAATTTTCAATCGTCTATTAAATGGTTGAGTTCCTGAATTCAATTAACCATAGAAAAGATCTTTCGGAACACGATCATTAAATGACCGCTAAGAAATAAATAATCCATCTTGATATTAGGATCAAATCTCATTCAATTCTTCAGCCGCAATTTAATTGCATCTTTATTTGAATTTAAAAAGCAATGCTCTTCCTTCGAAATTCGTTCAAGTTTTGCAAATGGTGCTGATTCCGATGTAACATGGAACTAAAAATGCTGCTTGTTAAATCAGGGAAGGCGTCAAGTGTACTAATATAGTGCGGGAATCAGGAGCTTTCATAAGACACGCTTAACACCAAATCCCGGTAGAGTGCAATCGCTGGAAGAGCCAAAATTGCAAAAAAGAACTTGGAATCTAATTAAAATTTTGATTACGCAATTATCGCGTTGAAAATTTTAAAGTTCAAAACGGACGGAGGGTATCATTAGCTAATGGGTGATACACAGTTTACGGGTTTTGACTGAGGTGACCTACAGAACTTAAAGCATGAACAGAAGTGGTTTTACCAAAAAACCCATCATTAGATCGAAGTGAAAAACGGCTAAGAAACAAAGAAAACACTATCTATGATTTCGAGAATCGATCATTGGAAATGAATCTGAATCAGAGTGTTAATTCCTGGCAATAAATGCTTGACCAAGCTTAGTATTTTGTGTTTTGTGTTTTAGGAGTGAAATAATGTAAGCGATACTTGGACAGGAAGTGTGTTAAACTTTGAATCAAGTATCACCAGATTTAGGTTCCACAACGTAAAAAAATACTGTGAGGGAACCTTAATGTAATATTACTGATTGACAGACAGTATAATTTGATCCGAACATGAAACAGGCATATTTCCATACTTTTCTTGGAGTATGTGAATTACAAGTTGACAAAAACATAGTTCAAATAATATCATTGAAAATTTGTATGAATTGCAGCGCAATTCTTACTTGTTTGGATCGATTGTGGAACTGGTAAATTAAAGTGTAATTATATTGAACGTGACTAGATATTATATACTTAAAAACGACTATCTGATCAAAATTTGAAAAACCACCTACTTGTATAATTTCTCAATTTCGCTAGAGTAAAGGAAATGTAGCATACATTAAATATGTATATCTTACGGACGAAATAAGTTGATAATCGCTTTCAAAATTGTGTTAACGCTGTTGACCTCCGTTGTTGGATGTCGACTTAGGATGTACAGCACAAGCACATCATGGCTTCTTGTTTAGTAGCTAATGGTGACTAAACACTTTTATTCGGTACGGGGACTCACAGCGATCGGTCGATGGACGCGAGCTGCACCCCGGCGGTGTGATCTGCGTTCAACAGCCGACAACCGTATTTGCTTCTCCACCGATTTTATACTACGCGTTAGACAGTGCTTCTAAAGTGAGTGGTGAAGAGAAAGTTCTTCCGAAATCGCTGGAAAATGCCATGATCTTTCGTAACTTTTTTGCGAACGTTCAGTACGGCAATTGCGATTTTTCCAAAGGTTGACTTCCAGACCATTTTCCATTCTCTACACTAGACACCGCCAGAAAGCAATTCAGCGTTTGTTAATTTGTTTATTTACGATCTGTTTTAAAGATACGGCGGATGTTTCGTAAATCGAAAGCGTTTAGTTTAAGTTCGTGTCATGCGTGTATGGTCCAGGAATAGGTGCCGTGAAGTACAGCATTTAAAATGCACGCGCTGTGTTATCTGTATCATCTGTAACATCACATTGGTGTTCACAGTCAACTATAGGTTGCCCCAGACATGAGAGCTCAATCGGGTTAAAATGGCAGCTGCTCTGCCAATCCGCTTATAGATCTTCCTTCCTAGCGAAAAAATACCCGTTATGATTGAACCAAGATATACGAAAGAATGTACTTGTTTAAGTTAGGTGTTTCCAACAATGACGATGGGGGAGGCGATAAATTCTTTTGGCCATGGACTTTGGTTTTGCATATGCTGATTGTTAGGCTAAAGTCTTCACATACCGACGAAAAGCAATCTATTAGCAAATGGAGCTGCTCTTGGAAGTCAGCACTAATGGCTGCATCGTCGATACACATGAGGATACGAAATAGCATATCCCGTGTCTTGTTTTTTGCCCTCACGCATTTTATTTTGTAATGCATCGCGTGCGTATGTAATTACTCTATAGTTTCGTCCTGAAAGTTTTTCTAGCAGCATAGCAAGGAAAATGCAGTACCGTGTGTTAGCTAGAACACAATCTTCTTTGATGCCTCGACGAATTACCAAAGAATTATAAACTGCAATGGACTTAGAGCTATATGACAGATTGAAAAAATAACGTATTTGAGTAGCCTTGGATGGCAGTCCATAAGATCAAGCATTTCGAAAAGAACCTCCATTCTAACGTTGTCAATAACCTTTGCTAGATCGATAAAGACCATGTATAGTGACATACACTGCTCGCGATATTTATTTGAAGTTGTCTCCGAGACAAATTTTGAATAATTGATAAATGGTTGCATAAGAATGTATTAATTATTTTATTCGTCATGTTCAAACCTCTTTTTCATTTGAAAGAGGAAATTATGTGATGCATGTACTGTACTGAATCGGATTCAAAATCGGATAGTTCATTTAACTACAAATTAAGCTACGCACACAAACATAACCCTAATTTTACTGGTCTAGGCCACCACGGCGCATATGATTCTTATGATAGTCATTGATTGATTTTCAAAATTCACTCGCGAAACCCTCCTACAATCAAACCTCATTACTATGCCACCTCACTACTATGACACCCTCAGTATTATGCCCCGGAAGGTGACATAGTAGCTAGAATTTACGAAGGTTCATAAAAACGTCTTCACAGCTAAATATCGCTACTACGCCACGTGCCGGGAGACAGCAAATGTGGTACAATACCGAGATTGGCATATTAGCGAGGCGGCTTAGTAACAAGTTTCTATTCAAGCAGGTAAACGCTTAAGAAAAACAAGTTTGCTACGCACATGACATGCCGGGTAGGCAGTGTCCAGTAGATCATCCATGAGCCTCGGCTCAATTCTTTCGATGGCCAATACAATAGATCTTCGCGGATTGCAAGTATAAGCCACCGTTGTAATATCTCATGATAAACCTTCCTGATTGGAAATGCATCACATTAATAGAGAGGGAGTAAGATTTCGCAATCAATTGTTCAGCTATTTTCATCAACAAGTCTGCTGGTAATGGGGGATCTGCGCTGAGAATATATTCCCAGTTGTGCAGGATTTTAACCTGGATTGCTTCTATAAAAATTCCAGCGATATATCGGCCTTCCAACCGAAATCTGACCAAATGATATTCATGACCACAATTTGATCAGCTGATTATTGAAATCATTCACCTGCAGATCTTGAGAACAATCTATGTACATGCGCATAGATCAGTGAGATAAATATATGCAAACATACCGACCGAGGTTTTCGTAGACTCTGAAAATTAATTCAAACGTGCCATTGGAATGAGGCGATTTTAGAACTACACGAAATAAATGAATATGTGCAACGATGTATCTGACATGCTAAAATCAAAACAATTTGTCTAATTAAATTAGGATGCGAGAAATCTAACGCCTCATTATTTTAAACATTTTTACCATGGACCGCTTATAACAGAGAACTTCTAAGCCTGTTAATGGACTCGAAATTACTCCATTCACTGAGCGACTCAGACGAATGTAGATGAGGACACTTGCACAAATGAGAATGCGAGGTGATTTCATTCTGGGATAATAAATACTTACTACTCTTCCCCACCCCTGGACATATTATAACATCATTGAACGTCCAGCAACAGCGGTTGTCACGATCGTAAGTTCGAAATACCACACCCCAAACGATGCGTGTGTGTTTTGTTTGGAATTACCTACCTGCAGATTTGGTAAACTCAAACATTCAGCTATATTCAAATCGAAACTTGACGACTACATGAGGGCTAATCCTGATTTCACCCCCAACTAATAATAATCTATCGCCGTCATGTGTCCTAATGTCCTATATAT
>JACCGJ010020720.1:0-15039 GCA_013407085.1 Atriophallophorus winterbourni
ATCTTTAAATGTATGCATTTCATAAACTATAGTCTTATTTCTATTTTCTGCAACGATTAATTGGATTATATCTATTGGTGTTCAATTATTTTGAAATGCTTTGGATGAACACGATAATAGCATCGGCAAAAACATTTTAAAGTGTATATATTTGCATGAACGTCTCGTTCTATTCGCTGCTATTTTAGCTGTTATCGCTAGCACCAATTCCACATCAATTTCTAAAGAATGCTACTATGAGACCCGGGCAAATAAGCTTTTTGTTCGAACGTTAATTTGAAAATTAAACGTGAAGATTGTCTCGAATGGCAGTGCGCTTCTGTGAAGTTTAGCTGATCTGCTGTTCTTGTTCACAAGCACACACACATATATATATATATCTTTCGCGAATGTACAATTACAAAATCATCACAAGCTTGTGGTTTGCCAAGTGAATAACGAATTCAAAGTTTCAGATATTTTATTAATAGGAAATTGTGCGTTTATTCGCAATCTTCCTCAAGTAAATTCCTTGAGAAATAGGATTCCAAAATTATACATAGAAAATTAAGAGTCCAGTTAAGCTTCATACATGCTACAGACCTCCCAAATGAAATTATATGATATCAACGCTCCCCCATGCCTACCTGATATCTCCTCAACGGCAGATTCCCTAATTCCGGTTTTTCCCACTGAACAGTCACATCGATGTGGTCATCGAATATCCGCGACCTGATTTCGGTTAAATTCCTTGGAGACGAAGGGGGTATCGGGCGGGTAAGAACACGAACGGGACCACTCGGTTCACTCCATCCTCCATGACCTTGTTCGGAGATGGCTATCAACCGGAACTGATACCAAGTCGCCGGACGAAGGTCACTGAGCACGGCGCCTAATTTGGTAGTCTTGATGAAAATTAGAAAGTGGAAGCATAATTTCTGAGCACTTTGATAATTTGTTGGGAAATCAATAGTTCAATTTGTTCGATGTTTAAATTATGGCATATAATTTGAGAATAGAGAAAGTAGTGCGCTGTGTAGTAATGAGTTCGGATGTTCGCAAAAAGAAACGGTTTGTTTATTTTCAAATGTTGACACGAAAAGGGCAGCGAGTATGAATATTGATTGCAAAATTTTGTTTTGCACGACCATCACAGCGTTTGTTTTATATTGAGTGTCCACTGATGCTCCATGGCAGGCAGCATACGTTCCGTAAACAGACAAGCCGATATTTTGACTTTTTTCGATGCGAAATGGCCTTCAAAGTCACTAATGGTTTACCACCTTCTCCACTTGACGTACGATCACTGCGGTTGCTCTTTCGCGTGTAGATCAAACGATCTCTTATTGTTTCGTGGGTATTGTCAGTAGTAATACGGTGTTTTATTGTTACCATAGATCTGTGGTTGTGTCGTACCACGGCTAATTGATGTTCATGTATTTTCGTTTACATTCTTCTAAACCTGTTTTGTGACGTAAGCCGATTTTTGATACTTTATTTTCACTCAAACTGTCAGGAAGGTCAGTGGTCACATTAACGATTTGGATATTTCTTTCTCCAAACAGAACCGACGATGTGTCTTCATTCGTCGTGTGCTTGCTTCGTTTAAAAATTTCTTACCTGCAATTTCGTTTAACTTGACTAGTCCAACATTATTATACTCGAAACGTGTCAATTATATGTGAGATAACACCGATATTGCCCAAAATCCGCTTTACTCAAGTTTTGTGGACAAATTCGTATTTATTTTAGGTATACATTTTGTATTCTTTCATACTACGGCAGCGCCGCATGCGGTAGCTTGGCCATGTCTACAGAATGGAAAATGATCGTAATCCGAAAGATCTACTCTAAGGAAGTCGACAATCGGGCTGCCGAACGCATATCGCGCCGCCGGTGTGCAACTGACTCCCTACAACAATCGTTGCAAGCGTTGCGGACTGTTTAGTCATTCGAAAAGCTGTAGAAACTTCATATGTTTGTGATGGACACCTATGGTCGACATCGACCGAAGGAAGCTAACAACAACATTCGTTCTCGGTGGTTATTGTAAAGCCAAATACTTTTTCAAACACAAATGTTGAATCCTGATCTTAGAGTTTCGCAATTACTCGGACGTTTAGCATACTGTATTTCGTTTTATCTTCTCACATTATCATGGATTTGGTTGGTAATCATTAAGGAAATTAGGCAACCTATTATCCAACCTCTGCGAACAAATAATAACGAATACTCAGTAGATGAGCTGGAAGTCTTTGCAACCAGTATTAGACAACATTGTCCTCCGAGTTCATGTTGCTTTTGACCTCATTTGATCGATGTCGAGCTATGAAGGTTTCATGATCCAAATGTTTCAAGTGACTAAGAGGTCCGATTCGGGAAGAAACATTTCTCTCGCAGCACCCACAGTGATAGACAATACTGGACTATCCGAATGCAGTTGCAAGCTGCCTGCGCGATCGAGAAACACTAGCTGATCTTCCCAAGCACGAAGATGAAGAAGAATGACTTTATTCGTGTTCACGAATTTTGAGCAAAATATGACATTTTACACCGTTCCTCCAAATAAAAATTTCTTCCCGACTCGTGGGTTTAATGTCAAGAGTTTTCAAATATCTTTCTCAAACATATTTGTGCCACATTTGCGGTTTGCCCAAAGGTCTACTTCCTGATTGCAACTCACCATAGAGTAGATCTTTCGGAATACGACCATTTTCCATCATTTACACATGGCCAAATCAGCGTAATCGGTGCTGTCGTAGTAGGGCAAACATGGCCTTTAGAAAGCACTTCTGCGTGTGTTACTTTGCGATGGATGATACTTACATGAAAAGCATTCAACTGCAGTTCGTATGTTGCGTGGTTTGTCCAGACCATAAGTTTTGAAAATTATAGGTTTTTGATTTACCAGATTACAATACATCTAGTCGTGAATTTGACATATTTCCTGACACGAATTTCTGTGCATGTAAATCAAACATTCTAGTTTCAATGTTGCTTTAGTTACTCTATCATTTATTTCAATTCTGTATAAGCCGGCCAAAACAATTCTTATCGTTTTTTATATATCCGGGTTCATCAGCACAAAGGTTTATCAGTGATGCGATTCATCATCATTATCATGATGCACGGCATTACATCGGTAACTAGTATCAAGTGTTTAACTGTCATACAACCATGACATAGTATAAATTATAAAACGATGGGGAAGGGTTTGTCCTAGAACGCTACCGAACCTGTAGATTAGGCAATGACACACTGGGATGAGGTGCTTACACTTTGAATCAAACATGCATTCAAGCAAGTGTTGTAAACGAGTAGAGCGACACCAGCGTGACACCTTCCATGCGGCTTTCATTGTGACGCATCATAACAAGCTTTCCTCTAATTTATGATGTTATTTTACGTACTCGGCAAGGCCCTAACCTGTCTCAGTCATTTTCTCGACTATTCTCCCCAGCCATATCACACCAAAGTGTTATGGGACAAAAGGGTAAGAATATTCTCCCAAAATGCTCAATCGTTGGGTGTTTTGAAACAAGACTGTCCGACTCAAAGCGCAGGAAATCCTGTTTGCAATCCTCGATATGTTGTTATTGACAGTTGAATTCCATGCATTCGAAATCCAAAGTTATAATCCTGGAAGTGTAACAATTTATGACGAGTTTCTGCGATTTTATGAGCCTAATCTTCAGTTTGTTTCTAACGCGAATGTAATAAACATCGAACGCAAAAGGCTGCTCGATTTGCCAATGATTTGTATTGGACCAGGATGTATAATCGTTTAAATTAGCATGTATCTGTAGGGGATTCATTGTTCTCGGATTATATGCACAGTACCAGGACTAAACAAGAGCAGGAGGCACCGAGACAAACAACAACAACAATCGCGAAAGCACAAGAATTCAGACCCCGGAAGAATTGCATGAGAAAAGAGTTATAATGACAACCAGCTAGTATACATGATGAGATGGAGCACGTCAGTAGCTATTGAGCGATATGTAATCCGTTAGGGTGGGCTCGTAAAGCACATGGTGATGAGGGTTTGCATGGAACAAGTTGGCATGAAATAGACTGGTAAAGCAGATCAAACTGACAAACGACACACATGCTATTGAATATTTTGTGATAACAAGATTTTGCTTTAAAGGCTGGTGTCTGTTGTTGTTAGACTCTTTCGATCCATGTCCACCGTGTATGTACACCACAAGTCAATGATTGTTTATTGCTCAAATGCGTTTCGAAGTACTAAACGGTCCCATTCGGGAGAAACAATCTCCATCGCAGCGCTCCAAGTGATAGACAATACTCGTGTGATGGGGCGGCAGTTGTACGTGTGATCTATGATTAGCAGACGAGAGCACTTTTTATTCCCCAGCTTGCAGACGACTCTTTACACACTGCCTTTAATGCTAGCAATCAAAAGGAAATTATTCCCAAATTGTAGGGGCATTTTCAAGTGATTTCATATCGATTTTGCACACGTCTTTGTACCGCAACTGCGGTTTGCCCAATGGTGGACTTCCTGATGCATATCTGCATATGCGTAATACACTTTTGATCAATTTTCATTTACGTGCAGAGTGGGAATGGGAAGGACGTTTCGCTCTCCGGATGTGAATCGAAACAAAATAAACGCGTCGACCGCAAGCGTGACTGGACGTGATTAATGCAGTTCGGTCTACAGCATAACAGACGTTAGGAGCATGATTAAAACCAGAATAAACTGACTTAATAATCACCTCTACTATAATTTGATTTCACCTGTGTGCATGGCGATGGGATTTGTTAGTTATTATCCCGATAATACTTGATTCCATTTACCATTCTAGTAAATAAACAATTTTGAGCAAGGTTTCAGATAAAGATACCAAAGGAAAACTCTTTTACAATATAAAATAAGTACATTTTACCGCAGAATAACAGGACTGACTATTCACCAATGTCGTCTAATCTAAACAATAATATAATGCAATATACACACACTCACCCATACTAAACTTCTCCAGTTATCGAACAAGTGATCCATATTACCAATCGAGGAATAATCCGTAGAATACTGGGAATTATTGCTCAAATCCACATCATAATCTGGATCATAGAACTGCCGCAGTTGCACGAGGAACACGATCGGGTGATTTGTCCGATTTCCTGATTGGTTGTAATAATTAAGCCAATCAAGTTCAAGTTGGTATGATCCGCCATGCTCGGTTTGATAATTAATCGGATCCAATGGTAATTGTTTCACCTTGGGTTTTGAAGGAATCTCGGGAACACCTGATACCAAAATACATATATGGAATTTTTAGTACTTAATATGCTGAAGTTATGCTGAATAAATCTCATATCGACATTATGTGAAAGTTTTTCCGGGTGTGTATCATGTTGCAGTGAAAATCAGTTGGATAAATTGATTGAGATCCTAAACAAATGTTTATAGAACCTTGAAATTCATTTGAACTTAAACTCAGTATCTCCCATTTTAGCTTAAAAAATGTACAGCAACCCATGTATGAAAATTATATTTACCTACCACAACTGCGTGTATTCCGAAACTGCGTTTAAGAAGCTCCATTACAAGCAATAAGATTTCACCCTCAGCAGGACTAATCCACAAACGGCAGAGTGTACCATACCATATCCTCCTAAATTTAAACCGTCAATAAGGAAGGGACCCTCGAAGCATTTTATACAAGATATGCATAATAATATTGTGCACGATTCTGCGGCAAAGAATATTTCGAATTCATTTATTGTATAGAATCTTGTGTGTGTAATGGAACCGATTTGCAATTTGGTTCTGAACGCCGTTGTTCGCTCTTCAAATCCAGTCTCACTGATTACCTCCGATACCATGGTCGTAATGATTCACAAAACAAGTGACCGCAAATAATCGACTAATCTTTTAAACCAGCCCAGTTTTCCATTACGTATTACTTGTTCTACGCCCAAATGTGGAAAGCAAAACCTACAATGATTCTAAAGCCGAAGACCGCAAGGATTAATCACGAATGTAACGGAACCTTGACGAAGGCATGCAATCAGATAGGACAAGATTGATTAATCTATTCCGGTATTGGCTAATCCAAATTTACCGTGCATCTCTGCATTAATTAATCACCCAGACATTGGGCAGACGATAAGCTAGTTAAAAAAACTCAACAATGGAAAACCCAGTCGGGCAAAGATTGGATAATGAACAAACACAGCATGGTGCAGTTAAATTCGAAAAAATGATAAGAGATCAATGATAATGTATCGTATTAATGCATAATTGCATGAAATTTATTTATTTATTTCCTGGGTAGAAAATATGTGATTGCAACTCCTTTCCGATCTGCAACTTTGTATTTCAATGTCTAATCCGTGTTGTTTTATTACAGTTTCGATGAACGCTTTGAAGGTCGTTAAAAGGTCATTTGTCGTGGGCTCTTCCGTTATTTGGAATTACGCTAAACGTAGTCTTCTCTCAAGTATTGTGGTGCTCGCATCCCCATCCCTTACACAACACTACCGGTTTCTGGTTGTTTGCCGTCATCGGGTGGAGACAGTAAGATCAGGTTCAGTGAGCTGTGAAACGGCGGAAAAGCGGTAAACAAAGTTAAACTTGTATACCACTGTTAAATAGGCTTCTTACAAAAAACCACGATGTTCTAATACAGAATCCCAAAGTGATTCCTGGCCAAGCGCTCAAGGCGCATATAAAAGACCAAAGTATTGTGGTGCTCACATCCCCATCCCTTACACAACACTACCGGTTTCTGGCTGTTTGCCGTCATCAGGTGGAGACAGTACGACAGTAAGTAGTCTTCCTTTCTACGTAAGGCTTGTTTTGGATGCCGAAAACTAGATTTTTTAAACGCCTAACGTTTTATCCAAATTGAAAAAGCTATGAAATAATAGAGTGGACGATTAGAATTTAAAAATGTCTTGCAAACTCTGATAAATAATTTCATATGACTCCAACGCCGAAGCTTTAGTATTGTTCTGCATTGCGATGTCTGAAATTTGACAGTGAGATAATTTAACCTGAAAATAAACTTAATGTCTCCACCTGATGATGATAATCATCTAAAAACGACTGGGAAGCTTAAGTACAGCGAGGATGAGCAACACCAAACGATGGTAATAAAGTCCCTACAATTACAATCTTTGGTTCAATCGCTTAGCCAATTTGATATGTTGATTAATGTGTAATAGCAACTGCAATTTATTATGTTTCCACTGACCTTTCGTTGTAGGAACACCAGGGGAACACGTCTGAACTAAAGTTTCGTTTGGCGAACGTGAACACGCCAAGAAGGAGCAACATTTCCCTAAGCGTTTGCAGTCACCGTCATGAATACAACGGGGTGTGCATGTCTTCGGCCAGCTTTCGGTTAAAGGACAAAAACTTGTGGTCGGGTTCAATTGGAACATTTCGGCTAAGGTGTAGAGGTCATTCGCGAACTGACAGGTGGAAATACAGGTTGAATCGGACGCAAGGACCTTCTCGGCGAATCCCTCGGAAGAATGAAGTGACTGAAATCGGATGATAAGCATATATGATCGTTGTTAGTTTGAAAAACAAAGTGAAACTGAATGCTTTCCATCTACGAAACATCAGTCATATCTTGAACATATCGTAGATGGACAAAGTGAATAATGCTGAAGTGCTTTCAAAAGCTTTTATACAGAGCATAATCACACTAATAGGACAGCGCCGCTTGCGGTGGCTTGGCCACGTCGATATAATGGAAAATGATCGTAGTTCGAAAGATCTACTTTATGATGAGTTGCAATCAGGAAGGCTACCATTGGACAGACCTGCGTTTGTTACAACGACGTTTGCGAAAAATTATGATAGCTCTCGGCATTGACCCAGCGAGTTAAAATAAATTGCTCTTCACCGCTCACATTGAAGACATTCTGCACATCGTCGTCTGCAAGCTTGGGAGGAGCGGATACAGCTCTTGGCTTCTGAACGCACATCACACCGCCAGCGTGCAACTGACACCCAACGACCGAGTTCTGCCTATCGTTGCGAGCTCGGCGGTATGATTGCTGTTCCCAAATCGTACTGTTTATTCATTAGGGAATCTATGTTACATGAAAATTCATACTATTGTGATATGCATCCATGGTCGACATCGACCGAATGAGGCCAATAGCCACAGAGATTTTCCTTTCAAGCGCAATTTTTGAACTCTAATCATAAGTGTCCGTACACATGTGGTTCCATCAGTGGCATACAAGCTCAAATCTTGATTATCTATTCTCTGCTGTGGATCCTATTCGTACTTACCCTAATTGAGGAGTGTAAGCAGCGTCAAACCGAATGTGGTGTGTGATGGAAATATGAATGTTTGATTCTGGAAACTAGTTTTTCAGTCCAATTGCCAGAAAGCAATTCTTAACACTAAGCCGTTTTTGGTCATCTGTGAGATCGCAATTCTAGAATGGTTCAATTATTGATTTAACATTTTGTTTTAATGGGCGTTCGATTTGTCGCATCCGACTGTTCCGCGTCAATCATACACCGTATGGTTAAAAATAAATGCATCAATTTCGACGTCAATGTTTCACCAGATATGCTATGATTTATCCTGACAATGATTTTTAATTGCAACAAATTCTATTGTAGAAAACGGTAGTAATCCAGCCTTTGAATGGTTCCGTGTTTTAATTAACTCCCAAGACCTTACACATTCAAACTCTTCATGTCTGTGAATTTAAAGGTCAGTATTCAGCGACGTCCTAAAATACAATTAACTTGGTTGCAAAAATTGTGGTACACAAATTCTCATAATTTTGATGGAAATTTGCCAAGATAGTCAATAGTTTCAATCTAAAAGATGTGTTCACTCAAGTCGATCTGTGAATTGTTGGTCATAGTTCCATGTTTCTAAAGCAAATGGAACATAATCATTTACCGAAAAATTCTGAAACCGGGAAAGTTGCTAACAGCGAGGTTAGGCTTTAATAAAATCGTATTTTTATTATTTGATAAAACTATCTTTACGACATGAAATAAAACAGTACACTACGAGTATCCCCAGGGACCAGCTAAAAAAGCTACACACGAAACGGTTATTTAAAAAAAAAACATTTTGTACAATCGATAAACTTTTGACGGGTCAAATTTTATTTAGTTGGTTTTGTTTTACGCGTATTGTTTCAATATATAACTAACTATTAACTATTCACTTATTTATTTTTTATTACTATTAACTATTAACTATTTTTATCAAAAACTTTCGCACACTTTATAAAGCACATTAGAATGAGAGAGCTTCTTAATGAACAAAACTGGGGGAATGACGTCACACAATATCGATTTTTATCGATTTATTATAATATAATATAATATAATATAATATAATATAATATAATATAATATAATATAATAAATTCTAATGATTAAGTGAGTAAGTAAGTGATGTTGCCAAGAATCATTGTTTTATTTAAGATCTAAAAAGCCAAATTTCTGCATGTAATGGAACTGCACGCAAATGAGCATCTTTGTTCATGAACATGTGTTAAACCCGATGTAAATGTTTGGGTATATGTGATTGGACAAGTTAGTCTTACCAAACTTATCCAGCAGTGGCTTACAAGCTAAAATTGTTTACTATTTCTTCGTTTATTCAAAGCATGCGGAACCTGATGAGTGCAAAGCGAACGAAACCGGAAGCGGGGTGCTTATGATGCAAATACATCCATGGGAGCATCTAACATCCTTCGCCTTCACGGACGATGTGTGAGGTATGGATACCTTGCGAATATTTTTCAGGAGCCTAGAAATATATTTTGATACTTTCTCAATTTCATATTCATTCCTATTATCTTTGCTAACTCTCGCTAGCAATGTCACATATTATGGCTTCGTTTGCATGTAATCACAAACCATTAAGCATAATTTATAGGAGCCTAAAACGAAATGATTTGTGCAGAATCCCTAATTTTTCACCATCCTACTTTATATGTATTTCAGATTTATGCTTATCATTTTAGGGAACGCACGACTTATTTGTTTGGTCTGAATTTATCTGCAAATGTAAACAAATCCCCAGCGTTTTAACTGCATTCATACAATTAGACTGCACGACACGACCAGTGGTTTCGACTTTAGTCACATCAAAGTCTAATCGACGTGTTTCTTCTTTGACCACATTTTCAATTTTATAATGACGATTCATTGAACCCTTTGCGTTACGTAATTAGACTGCTAAAAACTATTTTAAATGACTTAATACGTCTTCAAACTGGAGGTAAGACGCAAAACGTTATGAACGAACTCAGATGAGTAAAGTTATACTTGTTTGCCACTGTTACATAGGGTTCGTACAACGAGGGGATGGGGGTGGGATGGGGACGTGAGCAACACAGAACTTAGATTAGCGTAGTGAACTGAGAAACACACTTTGAAGTCTCCGTTTTTACGATAAAACTTTGCGAATATGACGTACTACACTGAGGTAGGTAAATGGATGTCTTTATAAATTTAAATGAGCTTCTACGATGTATCAAAATAGTGTATGGTTTGTTTGAGAATGGTTATTGAACGAGCGGTTCCAATTAGGTTTTCCAACAATATACCTCCGAACCACCTTCAATGAATGACATTGCGAGGCAATCGTTTTTATTCAACAGAGAGTTTCACATTTCATGAGAAAAAACAATAGCATGTCAGTGACTTTCTGACAATGTATGGACGTTATATTGCTACTGCATTCTCATTCATCGTTTATTGGGGAGGAAACTTATTGAAAATAATTTTGTGGCCATTTTTAGCACCATAGCTCCGACCCGTTGCTCGCTTCATGGACCATTCATACCTCCGAGTGTCGAAGATTTTCGAGCTTCCGAAAATCGGTCATGTGATATGATACTTGGAACATTTTGACATGTACGTCAACTAGATCCTGCTATTCCATACAAAATTCTTGACACTTCATGAAAATATCTTCAAATGTCAACTCCCAGCTAGAAGTTAAAACAATTGTATATGTTATATAACCCGCATGCCAGACAACCTTTGCATGTATTTCGATTCCATGCGTGTCGTTTCTTTCCGCTGAGACATTGTTACCAACTGAGCTGTATAATAATAATAATCAAATTTGCCTTAAAAGATTATATGCTATGTGATCGCTGTTATGCACCATATGTGCTGAGAATCACTCGGGTTTAACGCAGCATCGAATATGATCCAATTGTTATTGGTTACCTTCAATGGATGTTTGAAAATGGATATACATCACAAGTGTATGATGCTTGAATAACTGCACAGCCCTTTTTGCGTGAGACAAACTCTCTTACTTTGCCCAACCAGCGTAAAATGCGCAATCGCTGTCGGTGAACATGCTCTGTAGCTTAACCATAGAAAGCACTGCCGCATTCGTTACATTGTCCATCCACAATATGTTCAAGATACGACAGATGCTTAGTAGATGGAACGTATTCAGGTTCCGTCGGTGTCCTAGGTGGATGGTCTAGGTTTCACTGCCGTACAGTAAAGCATTTAGTACGCACGCACTGTATACCATCATCGATGTTTTTACAATCAGCTTGCGGTTACCCCAAACACTAGAGTAAAATCAGGACAAAATGCCAGCTGCTCTGTCAATCCGCTAATCAATCTCCGTGTCACGCGAGAGGTATCCGCAAAGTTTGAACCAAGATATGCGAAATGATGACTTGCTCAAGCTGACAGTTTCCGTAGTGAAGTGACCAAGGACTTTGGTATTTAACGTGCTGATTGTTAACCCAAAGTCTTTGTATGCCCAAAAAATCTGGAGATGATTAATATTCCTGGCACAAACATGTAACTTACAAGAGTGTGTTTATTAGGATTGCTTCCATGTACCATGTGATCGATTATTGGAAGATTGTTGTTGTTGGCCTCCGTCGGTCGATGTCGACCATGATTACATCACATAGCGGAATTTTAATGTTTTGCAACTATGTTGAATGACTAAACACCCGAGACGGGAGGAACATCTTTCCCGCATCGCTTGCAAACGAGTGGTCAGAATCTGTTTGTTATTGCATCAGTTGCACGCCGGCGGCTGATCTGCGTTCAGCAGCCAGCGCTGTATTTGCTCCTCCCCGGCTTGCAGTCGACGCTCTACACAATGTCTCCAAAGTGAACGGTCAAGAGCAATTTCTTCCCAGCTTGCGGAGTCAATGTCAAAAGCTTTCATATCTCTTATGCAAACATCTTTGTACCGCAAGTGCGGTCTGCCCAATGGTCGACTTCCTAATTGCAACTCACCGTAGAGTAGATCTTTCGGAATACGACCATTTTCCATTCTATAGACATGACCAAGCCACCGCGGCGGCGCTGACGTAATAGGGTAAACATGCTCTGTAGACCAGCTTTTGAAAGCACTTCAGCGTTAGTCACTCTGTCCATCCACGATATGTTCAAGATACGACGGATGCTTCGTAGATGGAAAGCATGCAGCTTCCGTTCGTGTCTTGCGTGGGTGGGGCCCAGGTTTTCACTGCCGTAAGTAAGCATTTAGTACGCACGCGCTTAATACCATCATCTTGTTCTTTACAGTCACTTGCGGTTACCCCTCAACACGAGAGTTTCAATCGGGAACAAATCACAGCTGCTCTCTGGGCCAATCCGCTTATCACTCCCGTGTCAGCGAGAGGTTATCCGCAATGGTTGAACCAAGATATTGAAATGATGTACTTGGTCGAGCTGACAGTTTCACCAGTGCTGATTTGGTGACGATACGTCCCTTGACCCAAGGACTTTGGGTCTTGCTCAGCTGATTGTTAGACCAAGTCTTTGCAATGATGCCCCCCCGACGAAAAACATCCATTAGAGACTGGAGGTGCTCTTGGGAGTGAGCAATAAAGGCTGCATCGTCGGCAAACAACAGGTCACGGATTATCACATCCCGTACTTTGGTTTGTGCTCTCAACCCGTTCAGGTTGAAAAGCTTGCCATCACTTCGCGTGCGTATGTAAATGCCTTCTGTTCTAGTCTTAAAAGCGTGCTTCAGAAGCAGAGCAAAGAAAATGCCGAACAGCGTGGGAGCAAGAACACACCCTTGTTTGACGCCTCGGCGAATTTCAAATGCTTCTGAACTGCAACCGTTAAAATGGACTGAGCCTTTCATGCCTGAGTGGAACTAAATAACGAGTCTCAGCAGCCTTGGGGGGCAGCCTATCAGATCGAGCATTTTGAAGAGACCCTCCCTGCTGACGTAGTCGAATGCCTTCGTTAAATCAATAAAAACAGCGTATAATGGCATACGCTGTTCCCGACACTTTTCTTGAAGTTGTCTCAGGGAGAAGATCATGTCAACGGTTGATCTCCCCTTGCGGAAGCCACATTGAGATTCGGAGTAAATTCTATCAGCTAAAACTTGCAGCCGGATCTGTAAGACTTTAGCAAACAATTTGCCTACAACATTCAGAAGGGAGATTCCTCTGTAATTGTTGCAGTCGCCTCTATCACTCTTATTCTTAAATAGCGTGATGATCTTCGTGTCGCGCATCTCTTGTGGGACACCCCCCTCCTGCCAGCACTGAAGAAGCAAATGGTGAAGAGGCTGTAATAATGCTGCTCTACCGCATTTGATGAGCTCAGGTGGAATTCCGTCGTCACCAGGGGCCTCCACATTTGCTAAGCGGTCGATTGCCTTATTGAGCTCATCAAGAGTAGGAGGGGTATCTAGATATTCAATGGTCGGCAACCGTTCGACATTTTCAAGTGCATGCGGTAGAACCGTACTGTCCCTGGAGTAGAGGGAGGAGAAGTGCTCTACCCATCTTTCCATCTGTTGAGTTTTGTCGACAATCGGCTTACCAGATAAAGACTTAATGGGAGCCGTTTTAAGTTTGTTTGGGCCAATGGCTCTCTTGATCCCATCATACATACCGTGAAAATTGCCGGTATCCGCAGCTTTTTGGATATTGAGGCTAACTTCAGTCCAATCGTCGTTTGCACAACGCCTTGCAGTCTGTTGGACCTTATTTCTAGCTGCTCTTAGAAGACGTAAGTTTTCATCTGTTGGCATACCTTTGAACCTCAAGAATGCTGAGCGTTTCTCATCCAGCACAGCAGTCATCTCAGAAGCGTTTGCTTCGAACCATTCGCTCGTTCGAGCTTTCTTCGGACCGAAAGTGGAAAGTGCGACTCGGCATATGCAGCTTTTTATCAATTCCCAGTTTTCTGAAGCAGATTCAAGTGGGGTTGTCTTGTTGAACTCGTCCGTGAAGGCTTTTGCGAATCTCGCAGTTAGATTATGTTCGCACATGCGAGTGACGTCTATCCTAGGCTTAGCAGACAATTTGGTGCGGTGAAATCTCGTGTGGGGGAGCTTCAGTTTTGCACAGACCAGTGAATGATCAGTGTCGCAGTCTGCGCTTTGATATGATCTGGTAAGGAGCACGCTTCCTATATTAGTACGCTTAACAAGAATAAGATCAAGCTGATGCCAATGCTTAGAGCGAGGATGCTTCCAAGAGACTTTATGTTGTGGCTTTGTTTGAAAGAAAGTGTTACTGACACAAAGATTGAACTGTGTGCACAATTCTAAAAGGCGTTGCCCATTTTCATTGGTTTTACCTACACCGAACCTTCCGAGATAGTTTTGCCAAGACTCGTAATCTGCAACAACTCTTGCATTGAAATCACCCAATACCACTACACAGTTTTTCTGTGGTACGTTTTTCAGGACGGCTGTGAGGTTATGATAAAAAGCGTCTTTTTCAGCAGGCGTCGCAGAGAGCGTCGGTGCATAAACTTTGACCAACGTAATGGTACCAGTAATGCACCTCAGATTTAGAGTCCAAATCCGTTCGCTCCCGCTGCTGCTCGGTTCTGTTGCTTTTAATATGTCGTTTCGCACGGCAAACCCAACTCCGTGCAGTCGAGGCTCATCGGAACCTCTTCCTTTCCAAAAGAAAGTGTAATCACTTTCTGTTAGCTTACCAGTGTCTGGTAAGCGCGTCTCTTGTAGGGCAGCCACGTCGACATTTAGCCTCTTTAGCTCGTTGTTAATCACGGCGGACTTTCTAACGCCCCTGATATTCGAGACGTCTTCATGAATTCCT
>JACCGJ010020721.1:0-15624 GCA_013407085.1 Atriophallophorus winterbourni
TCCGCCCAGGCGGAATCACGAATAAGGGATTGATATTCCCTCCCATACCGGGGATGTCTCCGGACACGCTTTCGGTGTTCTTCGATTTTAGTGGGATTTTCCCTGGAAGTCTGTCCTATGTAAACACCCGAACAGTCCTTACAGTTGATTCTGTAGATGCTGTTCGTAACGCTAGATAAAGGTGTCTTATCCTTGAGGTGCATCAGAACTGAACGGATAGTTTACCCTTTCTTATATGTTACGCGTATGGCTGCCTGATTCAAGATTATGTGTCGCCTCAGATGTGCATTTTATATACGGTATACAAACTGTATCTCGCCATTTCTCGGACGGGTGTTTTACCTTCATCAATTGGTATTTTACCAAACTTTTTGTCAGAAGGGAAACGTTACCCAAAACTGCTCTAACCGATTGCACTCAAATTTCTTTGCTAAGGTTGATTTGTATACGATGTGTTAGCGCATATCAGAAGCGTTGTGTAGAATTTTGACGAGTATAGAAGAATAAAATGGCTTTTTTTCTAGTGTAGACAAGTTTACAGAAACCAAATTCACGTCACCACAAAATTAAAGAAAATTGTCGAAGAACTCTCTACTGGCCAGGTTTCAATTTGTCGTTAATTGATTAAACATGTTTCTAGCCAGATAAGAAACAATTAAATTGCTAAATGTTTCAATTGTTGATTGAAAAAGGAAATATTGGCTCCGCTTAGAATATGATACTCTGCAAGTACCATCAAAAGAAATGAATTTGATTTGTCTGTTGCCATCACGAAAGTGACGATCGATGATCGGAACTCAAATTAAATCGCGCGAATACACAGCTTCACCTTAAAATAAGCTAATGCTTCTTCTGAGTAACAGAAAAAACTGATACAGATTTTCAAGAAAAATTATTCAGAGAATGTGTAGAGCAATGTGCGAAAAAACCAAAAGTTTAACTTCATTAAGTGAGATGCAGAGAGAGCGTAGGCGAAGAGCTTGAAATGAAAGCCAGTAAACGTTCAGGAGCTGAGCTGTTACATGATTAGCCAAGCAAAGACGGTCTGACATTGTAACACAGAGATACTTGAAGTGTCTCACCGAACCATTAAATGAAACACGAGAAATGTTTTGATGAAGAGCTCAACATCGCTAACAAACATGAAACTTTTAGTTTTTTTACTCTGGTGCATCCCAAGGATAATATACCTTTATTGAGTGTCAAAACGAGCAGCTAGACTATAGCAGGTGATGATAATCTTGGTATCTAGAGTATACTTCCAGAGATCGAAGCAGGCTAAACGAGTGTTAAACATGCAACCCAGACGTGTGATGGATTGTCAATCGTCAATTCGTGATTCAGCCTTGAAGAAACAGGACATATTGTCGATTTAGACCACGTAGAATGAAGCTAAGACGCGTTATTAAACCGTATAGCGAACGCCTGCATACAAAGTCAGTTTGAGGTGTGGTCAGTAAGATGGATGTGGCATATTGTCAACCGGGTTCACTTACAACAAATTGATGTGATCCTGGTCATGCCTACGTAGCTTCACACCCCGTGATTACTACTGGCTGTATGATGGCAAGGCCAAAACAGAAGTGATGGTCGACTGCTGCTTAATCATGTCCTTCGTCCTGACTATCAACCTTGGTCGGACGAAGCATCTGTGTTAGACGCGAAGAGTTTCCCAAAACTGCTCTAGCTTTCTTTTAGAATGATTGATCGTAAAATTCTTCCACTCAATCACTGAGACTTTTCCTGTGTGATGTTTTTTGCTTGAATGCTCGTTTGTAATAATTCTGTAATCGTTTTTACCAAAAATAAACAAAAAACAACCCCTGGGTGTGTGTTTAAATTGCCGTGCGGAGAAATTGCATGTACTTCTTAGTCAAAATAATCAATAAAGCGGTATCGATTGGGGAGTAGACATCCACGTTCCTTGATGCAACCAGTTTGGTAACAAGCACGTCGATCGTTACTCCAGATAACCCTTGACGGGAATGGGAATCAAATGATTCCGTGCGAATCGTAACAGATTATGAGTTTTGGGTGAGTCGTCTTGTACCTAGGCAACAAACCCTTTTTTCCCAAATATTCAAATTGTCTAACTCGCCCATAACAATGAACTTCCATCGGTCTTACTGTAAACTTTCCTCGGATTATTCTGTACACGTTCACCCTGTTGTTGTCATATAAATACATACCATGTCCACGGCCAAATACTTTAGACCTGGGAACTTCACTCAATGTTCCATTCAGGCTGTGTTCTTTTTTCCTGACTGTTCAAGATTCAAGATTCAAGAATTTATGGTCACAAAAAGCACATAGCTTCAAAATTACCATATCATAGTAAATATTCGTTCAGGAAAAAGGTATAAAATAAACATGTAATGTCAAGTATAGTCAAGTTGAATTACGTACCATGAGTCAATACACTGGTGTCGTTAAATTGTAATGCAACAAACAAGTATTCAAATTTCGAATGAACGTTGCGACGCTGGGAGCAATGACAAGAGTTTCGGGGAGGGTATTCCAAAGGAAACAGACACGTACACAATAAAATATCGGCGACAGCTGATACGGGAGTGGGTAATTTGTAGTGAGTGGCTGCATGTATGTTGTGACTCACGGTATTCGCATAAATGTTTTAAAGGATGATGTGGGGTATTTAATATTTTGTATGTTAGTATCAGATCATTTCGAATGCTTCTTTGAAGGGGAGTAGGGAGTCTCAGTTTTTGCAATCGTTCCTCGTACGTTATTTTTCGGAAACCACATACGAGTTTGGTTGCACGATGGTATGTAATATCAAGCAATAATATATCCTTTTTTTAACCACGGAGTCCAAGCTTGTGATGCATGCTTCATGGTTGGAATTAAGTAGGCTTCCATGATGGTGGGCAACGTTCCAGGCGACAAAGTTCTGAAAATCCGTCGCAGCGTACCTAGAAGCTTGGAAGCACGCTTGTAGATGACTTCACAATACAGACTGTTCTTCAGGCTGCCGCATACTCAGACTCCAAGATCCCTTTCCGACTCGGTCCAGCTCAAAATCGTCTGCCCAAAGTGATATTGGTACTGGAATGGCTTACCAATTTGCAACACCTTGCATTTTTGGAAATTGAATGGCAACTTATTTCGTACCGACCATTCATGGAGAGCATCTAGATCACGTTGCAGCTGTACACAACCCACAATTGATTTTATCCGAGTCCAAAGTTTATTATCATCAGCAAAGAGAATCACCTTGCATGAGAGCGTCTCTAGTAGGTCGTTGATGTAAACCAAGAACAGTACTTGCCCGGGGACTGAACCTTGAAGTACGCCACTAGAGGCATCAATAACCCGTAATTGTACCCGATTGATTCGAACGATCGCCTTGTTCTCACTGAGATAGATTTTAAGCCTTTTGAGTAGCTGTCCGCTGATAACTATCTGCTTCAACTTTTGTTGTAGTCGAAAGTGATCAACTCAATCAAAGCTTTAGACATATCCAGATAACAAGCGTATCGATTGATCGAACGCAACGACTGTCTATGCTACATCATCTGCATCCATCATAACAATTTGGCGGTGTGATATTTCAATTTAAAAATGAGCTTGAAAAACATTTTTCTCACCATGACTATGGGTTGGAGAAGACTTTTGTTTTAGTTGGCGTCAGAGAGGTGGACTCGTTATGATATTTTCATCGTGATGGCTTCTATCGACTACATAACTGTTCAAATATGATCTTGTTTTCTTGCGGTGAAGTATCATTTTTTTATTCCAATTTCAACCGTCAACCGCACCTCAGGTAAAGCAAACTGAAGTAAACTTGAAAGTGGCTCACGATGGTCTAACGGTAACCGACAATTGGAGAAAGTTATTTTTCCGAAGACACTACCCCTTCTTCTCACTATCACACTGCTCAATCGATCCAGATCAACGCTGGTAAGTTGCGATTTCAAAATTCCCGCGCACAGATTTTAATAATTGATGCGTTAAAACAACTTCACTGGATATCGTTTATTTTAGCTGGGATTCCTCGGAACTTCGTGCGATGGGTTTGAAGGCTTCAAAGTATGTTGACGTTCTTCATGCCTCACAGATACCTTCACATTTTACCATAACAATTAAAATCTCTTTCAGAATTTTCGGTTTTGTCGCGCGGAAGCCCAATACACGAGAAAATATGTGTCATGTTTTGTGTGACACTCCAGAATTCCCGGCCAGCACCATCACCCAGTACATCAGCTACCGACTGAATGAACACTAATGACCAGCAAGTCTTCCTCAAAGACCAAACAGCCTTGAACTGTCACGTGAGCCCTACTCATTGATGTGTCTCTTGTCTGTGTACAGAGTCGTCGAAAATGGACCAATCATTTTTCCCTCATTGTCAATTGTCGTATTGTACACAGATGCAAGAAACCTACTTAGATTGTACAATTTCACGTTTATCACGATTCCGCTGTGATACGAACAAAACAACTGTTTTTCGTTTCGCGATGTCTAATGTCGAATTTTCACATCTGTTTTCAATCACGACGATATTTACTTACTTCTGATCAGATTGTCCACTTTCTGTCCTTTTACTTCGTATCCTGATTCGCGATTTAATGTTCCTTTACACGTATACCGCTTTGGCCAACGTTTCTCAACGACCGTGAATGTGATTCAGTAAAATAAAAGCAACTTTTGGCTATTGGACCAAATTTTTTCGCCATAGTTTAGCAATACGCACAACCTCTGTTCGGTTGAAATTATCTTTTATTACTACTACTTCCAAACTGCTAGTAATCTTTCAAATTGTTTTTTCGTTATTATCAACCGCTGTACACAATAAACTATTCAAGATTCGGATTTTTTCTGTATTGTTGTGAAATCATGGTCCACTTTTGCCCATCATTTATTAAGAAGCTGCACAGTTGATATTTTATGGTTCAGACGGATATTACGTTGCAGACCGAAGTTACAAATTAACTTGTTTATACCATAACCAATTTACTACAACTACGGACTAATCATTTTCTTGGCAAGGATCATTTTATTGGTTGAATCCGACGGTCTTTAAGCGATTTCGACAAGAAACTGCTTTCAATCATGGAAGCAAACAGGCTGGTATTGCAAACTTGCCATTTGAAGCCGCCGTTGAATTTGGTTGGTACAACTATGCTGTTCAAAATTCAAGGTTCAAGAATTCATCATATGAAAAACCCTGTAGCTGTACAACATTATAGGATATTTGTATAATAAAAGATATATATAAAGTTGAGGCGTAGGGAAGATCGACACTTCTTGTAATTAGAAGAAAATGTCATGTATTATCTCGGCTTGATTGGAAAATATTCGTTCGGATAAATGTCGTGGTATGGTCGAAATAATTAGCATAAATATATCCAATTTGTTCCTAAAAATCCTTTCACTGAATGATTGTACAACCGCTGACGGTAAAGAGTTTCATTAGAAACAAACGAGCACCGAATAGAAGAACCGACGGCAGTTCTTGTGAGAATGTGGAATATCAAAAGTCGGTGGTTGAGAACGTCTGGTATGGCTTGACCGGAGTCGAAATAGTTGCCTCAGAGGATGAATCTTTGAGTTCATTATTTTATAAGCTAGGATTGGATCCAATTGAACCCGTCTGCGAGAGAGTGTATACAAATTAAGATGAACCAGTCTATCCTCATATGGTAGGTTGCGAAGATAGGGAATCATTTTAGATGCGCTGTGATAAATCCTCTGGAGCATCTTGATGTCTTTTTGTACCCAAGGGTTAATATACGTATCTATGAGCATGGGGAATGTTTCGGTGGAAATATGACCGAATATACACCGAAGCATATCTGCATGCGGCTAGCTCGGTTGTACACTGCTTCGCATTACATGCTATTCCTAAGACATCCACTAATCCATACGCCGAGGTCCTTTTCTATTGTTGTCCATTCCAGTTGTTGCGATCCAAAGTTGTATGAGCATGGGAAATCATTAGCTATTTGCAACATTTTGCACTTTCTGAAGTTGAATCGAAGCATGTTTAGCTCTTACCAGTTATACAATATATTTAAATCGCTTTGTAAGCGCTTGACGTGATTCGCGTCCAAAGTTTAACATCATCCGCAAAGAGAACCATTTTGGCTGTGACTAGTTTCGGAAGGTCGTTGATGTAGACCAAAATGAGAACCGGACCAAGTACCGAACCTTGTGGGACACCGCTCGGGGCTTCGATTTCCCTAGACATCACACCATCGATGCGTACAGTTGCTTTGAGATCGAGAAGGTAACTTCTCAGCCAGTTGAGAAGGCACCCATTAAAATCAACATCCTGCAGCTTGCTCATTAGTTGAGGTGAAATAGACCGCTGCGATGCATATAGGGCTGCTTCATTTCTCCGAGGTTCGTGACAATGGAAACAAACATTCGAGAGGAAAAATGTCCATCACAATGCACGCGTACACTGGTATTCATCACAGAGCAGCTTCATGATTCCTTCCGGAAGGTGATCCAAGAGAGAAACATTTTCTAACTCAGAAAGTACTACGTCGGTATTCAGTCTGGAAAGTGTGATATGGTCAATGTATTTGAATATTTACATGTTCGAATAAGATCAACGGAATTCAATAAAGGATTAAGATGGCGATTTTCGGTATGACCATCACTCTGTGAAATCGGGTCGTTTGGGTTTAGACATTCACAGGTAAAATGTCAATGCTTAGTAGCATTCAAACAATTTTGTTGCACGATGATAATTAGGAGAAGTTAAACTGTTCCTCAATTGCACAGTAAGGAGAGTAGACGCGTATGTGCGGCAGTTCAAACGTGCGATGCTGGGGATAGAGTGTAATCGGGTGAATGAGCGAATGGGATTTTGATTAGAGGTTTAATAATTGACTACCACTTATCCAATGTTTCGAGGCTCACTTAACCTAATCTTCATGTCTCCACCTGATGACGGCAAACAGCCAGAAACCAATAGTGGTGTGTAAGTGCGAGGGATGTGAGCAACACATCACTTTGGTCATCCATAAGCGCCTTGAGTGCTTTACCACGAATCACTATGTGATTCTGTGTTTGAACATCGTGGTTCATTGTACGAACGCTATGCAACAGTGCCATTCAAGTATAACGTTGCTTACCACTTATCCACTGTTTCAAGGCTCACTGAACCTAATCTTACTGTCTCCACCTGATGACGGCAAACAGCCGGAAACTGGTAGTGGTGTGTAAGTGCGAAGGATGTGAGCAACACATCACTTTGGTCATCCATAAGCGCCTTGAGCGCTTGACAACGAATCACTTTGTGAACATCGTGGTTCGTTGTACGAACCCTATGTAACATGAATGGTATTCAAAATAAATTGAATGTTTTGTATTAATTTGAAAACAGGTTTAGAATTCTGAGGCTTGTGATTTATCTATAATTGGATAAAATTCGAGAAAGATCTGTGTCGCACTGCGCTGTAAATCTTCAAAAGGATTAAAATATTATGCATAAAAGAGCGAATACCTTAAAAATAATAGCAGGTAACGAGTAAATTAAATGTACGGCTCATAAATGCCGTTTATTTGCATATGTAAATCCAATATTGCTTTAAAGTTTATTATTCACGAAGAATCCACCACGCGTTTGGGTATGGAATTAAACAAAATGTGAACTTTACATGCAGAATATATCTAGAAATTTTGTCTAACTGAGGATATCCACTGAGACACTTATTTCAAGAAGGTGGAAAGGAAGTGAGTTGCGGACATATCTTATCCTTCTAATTGAATTTGAATTTGAATTTGAATTTGAATTTGAATCAGAATTTGAATTTGAATTTGAATTTGAATTTGAATTAGAATTTGAATTTGAATTTGAAGGATAAGATATGTCCGCAACTTACTTTCTTTCCACCTTCTTGAAATAAGTGTCTCAGTGGATATCCTCAGTTAGACAAAATTTTCAGATAAGCATAATACCCTGTCTCATCACCCTTTCGAGTAAAGTCTCATAGACCCAGACGTCACAATCTTTAAATGTATGGAACAATACCAACACCCATCACCAACATAGTCGCCGTGTGCTGAAGTTTATCAACGATGTTAAAACTTTTCCGCAGCGATTTAGCCCAGATTCTACCGCATACTCCACGTTGAACGAAAATACTTCCAACATCCTCGTTAGCATTACTGTCGAGAATCTTCCAAATATTCTTCGGGAGATGGCTAACAATCGGCTGTAATACCTAGAAACATTCTGGTAGTTAACTGTTCTTTCACCTTTCCGATAATCCCTAATCTAAGTCCATTTTACACTGAACTCTTGGTCAAGCTTTCAGATCCTAATCGATATGTGCAAGAAACATCCTTGCCTAGATGGAGCCACTTGCATTTTTATATATTTAATGCCACCGCAAGCTGACTGTAAAGACAAAGAAGATGGTATACAGCGCATGCGTACTAAATGCTTTACTGTACGGCAGTGAAACCTGGACCACCCACGCAAGACACGAACGGACGCTGAATGATTGTCATCTGCGAAGCATCCGTCGTATCTTGAACATATCGTGGATGGACAGAGTGACTAATGCTGAAGTGCTTTCAAAAGCTGGTCTACAGAGTATGTTCACCTGATTGCGAGAGCGCTACTTGCGGTGGCTTGGTCACGTCTACAGAATGGAAAATGGTCGTATTCCGAAAGATCTACTCTATGGTGAGTTGCAATTAGGAAGTCGACCATTGGGCAGACCACACTTGCGGTACAAAGACGTTTGCAAAAGAGATATGAATGCTCTTGGCATTGACCCGACGAGTTGGGAAGAACTGGCTCTTGGCCGCTCACATTGGATGTATTGTGTAAAGCTTCGTCTGCAAGCTGGGGAGGGGCAGATACAGCTGCTGAACGCAGATCACGCCGCCAGCGTGCAACTGATGCAATACAACCGAATTCTGCCTATCGTTGCAAGCGCTGCGGGAGAGATTCTTCCTCCCGAATCGGACTTTTTAGCCATTCAAAAAGCTGCAGAACATAAAAATTCATGCCATTGTGATGTACATCCATGGTCGACATCGACCGAAGGAAGCCAACAACAACAACCATGCCACATCATTTGCAACCGCCAAAACTGACGGCATTCAAATCTGTTTGTAGTTTATCTGACTACAAATGTTCTCAGCATCCGCGAAAAGTAACATTTCGAAGATTGTGAGTGGGGTAAGTCGTTTGTTTGAACGTACGGCGTTCACATCGACTTGCAGTAATCGCTGGCATAGTCGTGGATATCAGTAAACAACAACCGACGTTACTCTCGTCTATTGATCGAATGAATGAATAACACAATGTTTGTACAATGAACGATAATCACATTATTCATCCGCGATCAATAATGATTGATGCACTAATGATAGTGCATTTGCTGACTACACACACTGTGACTCCAATGTGAGAGGTCAAGAGTAAATTCTTCCCAACTCGCAGGGTCAATGTCAAGAGTTTTTATATTGCTTCACAAACATCATTGTACTACAAATCCGATCTATCCAAGTCCACTTTCTGAGTTTAATTCTCCACGGAGTAGATCTTTAGGAATACGACCATTTTCCATTCTGTGAACATGACCCAACCAGCATAGGCGGCGCTGTCGTAGTAGGGTGTTAAACAAGCCAGCTTTCGAAAGCACCGTTCCCTTTGATTTTGTCATTACGATCTTCAAAGTGCTAAGGAAATAAAGACCATTCAGCTTCCGGCTGTGTCTTGCATGGATGGCCAGGTTTTACATCTATACATGATCAAAGATTTTCAGACTATACCAGATAAGATATCATTTGGTCTACTCTTCATTGAGCACCGCGTCGATATCCAAATTATAATGGGTTCGAAAATTGGGACACTGGTCTAACGAAGCGTCTGCGACGATAACTAAACCTCATTGTACGAACTCTTACATTGACCCTACATGTTAGGACTTAAGACACTTCGGCGACATTGTGTAAAGCGTAGTCTGCAAGCTGGGGAGGAGCAGATCATGCTCTTGGCTGTTGGACGTCCATCAAGCCGACAGCGACCAACTGCCGCCGATTGATTGAATATTGCTTATCGCTGTGGGCGATTTATGAGATATTTTTCCTCCCAAATTGCATTGTTTAATCATGTCAAATGCGGTGGAGCGTGCGATCATCTTGAGTTCGCAGTGAGCTCTTATGGTCGATATCAGTCAGAGGCTAAACATACCAAGAAACGAGTGAAAGGGATGGAGATGGGAGCAACACATTACTTTGGTCATCCATAAGCGCCTTGAGTGTTTGACCAAGAATCACTTTGTGATTCCGTGTCTGAACATCGTGGTTCGTTGTACGAACCCTATATAATAGTGGCATACAAGTATAACTTGTTTACGACTTTACCACTGTTTCAATGCTCACTGAACCTGATCTTACTGTCTCCACCTGACGACGGCAAACAGCCAATTTGGATTGTAAGGGATGGGGATGTGGGCAACATATTACTTTGGTCATACCAAGGAACGAGTTCAGTCGAATCTCAAAAAGTACATTGCCATCTAAGTTCACGTTTTGCCCTCATCCCCTGCATAAACACTTCTATACTGGGTTTGGGCTTTTTGCCGTCTTCAGATGGAAACATTAAAATTAGTTTTAGTGGAAAATGGTAAATAAAAGTTTGTCTTTGTAACCTAGGTTCAAAACCGAATCACAGAGTGATTCCTCTTCAAGCGTTAAAGACCAATGTACTTTTAATGTAATGTTAAAGTTTGTGACCGATCGGGGAATCATAATCATGAAAAAATAAAGTTTGTAATGAATCGGTGAGAGTAGTTTATTGATAACGTTTCGCTTCTGACACAGAAGCTTCGTCAGACCAAGGGTGTCAGTACGAACAGAGATCAAGCTTAAATTGCATTCACCTGACCAATCATAAACTGGTTGAGAACTGCACAGTACATTGTGGGTTCTGCGCTCGTTAAGGTTGATGGGGCTGATATCTCCACAATCTGGCGTCCGGTCCTGCAGCGGATAAACATTAACGTGCGTAACCCCTAGTGTGCGCACCGATTACGCAATCGCGCTAATCTGTCAGCAGATGACATTCACACCTGCCAAGACTAAAACAATTAAGGAATTATACGGCACGTAGGGGTGGTGGTGCGTCAGTTGATATTGAACGCGCCTGTCCTTCTTAACGAGCGCTGAAACTACCATGGACTGTGCAGTTCTTAACCAGCTTATGATTGGTCAGGTGAATGAAGTTTAAGCTTGATCTCTGTTCGTACTGACACCCTTGGTCTGACGAAGCTTCGAAGTCAGAAGCGAAACGTTATCAATAAACTACTCTCACCGATTTATTACAAACTTTATTTTTTCCAATGTACTTTAATTCCTAGTTCCTCCGTGAAAATAAAGTTTGCAATGAATCGGTTATAGTAAGTTTTTGGTAACGTTTCGCTTCTGAACACAGAAGAGTGTCGGTACGAACAGTGTTCAGGTATAAATGGCATTCTCTTGACCAATCCTGAGTTCACTAAGCTAGACAGGGGAGATCAAGATAATTGATCACACCTCCTAATTGCTGTGTTCATCCCTAATTGTTTGTTAATTGCAAAGGTCAGCGTATGCCCACACACTGCTTACGTAATCTTGTGCGTATTAGGTGTGATGTTCGTTAATCCTAATACGCTGTAAACTTTATTTTCATGATTATGGACTCCCGATCGGTCTCGAATATTTTCAAATACTAGTTCCTCCATTTTTCTGCCTTTAATGATTGAAAAAACACCGTTCTACGATTGGATAATAATTATTACGGGCAGGGTAGATCAACCAATCAAAATGTGCTCCACGGAAGAAAACTCGACGAAACGATTGGTTCGAATTAAAGGGTCAGATCTAGGGTCACGTGAACAACATAACTAGACAGCGAATCGGGAGAGAGAGAGAGAGAGAGATAAATTGAACCAATGGCACATGTGGGTGGAGCAGCACAAGTAGGAAGAAGCAAAAAAGAGAACAAGGATGGCGAGAGAAATCGATCGTGATGGAGAACACGATTTTTTTTCAATTTCCGGTTAGCTCGGCGTAGGTGGAATCCAATTCCTCGCTGAGAGCCTTGTACTTTTCTTTCTCGGCCACCAGCTCGTCTAAAACGAAAGTGGGATGGGGTCGCATAGGGATGTGGATCGAATAACAACATGCAAACATGCAGAGTATGTGAGAAAGATGGCTGTCGGGTAGTTTAAGCGGTCGTCTACCTGCGTATACGTGGGCGGATTGTCTAGCAAGATGCCGGTAACTCGATGTGACTGTTTCGGAGGTGCGCGGATGTGCAATGAACACCGTACTAAGCTGATTGTCATCGGTTGTGAGAGAACACGCTGGATTCACACCGTCTAAGTCTAATGAATCCGAAAGTATCACAGCGTACGTATATTCTGTGCGACCAACGGCTTGACTCTAAGCTTGTGAATTCATATACGCGGCGGGTGTAGGGATTCTTGTCGACTAAGCCAGGCATGGGCACTGCCGAATTAACGGAATAACACGATACAACTGCGACCCGACACTCCCCTGAGGGCAATGCTGTCATGTGCGTTATTTATTTTGTTAGGTAGTAACATTATCGATCTGATTATCTATCTCCACTCGAATGTCTACATGCAACATGTGCTGCGTCTTTCGAAGCCTGGATCTAAAGAAATTCGACACTGAACTCGTTCAACGTCAGAATGTTCGAATATAGTTGAGTGTAATGGCACACTAACACTGGTTGTGTCTCTTGTGAAGTTTGAAAATGATACGGGGATGTAAGTAATCAACCAAAGTATGTATTGTAATATCGCAAGCTTAGTTCCAGACAGTCACATAGACAGAATGTATGTGGGCGCTAATACTGTCTAGTTGCTCAAACCTAGACAAATTTCAAGGGAAATGGTTGTAAGATTTAGTGTGTTAACGCATATGGCTTAGTACCGGTGACGAATCAATTCAGGACAGTATTACGCACGCATTACCAAATTATATATATGTATATTGCAATCATTCCACAATAATTGCCTTCGTCGGATTATTGGGGTAAAATGGCCAGAAAAGATAAGGAATCAAGACCTGTGGCAGATTGCTACTGTGGACCCGATCGCCCAGCAGATCAGTAGAAGAAAGTGGAGATGGGTTGGGCACACCTTGCGGAAACCTTATGATGACATCACGCGTCATGCTCTGGTATGGAACCCAATCGGGAAGAGACGGGTCGGACGCCCAAGGCTATCTTGGAAGCGCTCGTGTGAAGAGGAAATCCGTAAGTGTGGATTTAACTGGAACGACATCAAACTGGCTGCTATGGACAGACCAAAGTGGAGACAAGTTGCCGAGGCCCTATGTTCCTCCAGGAACTCAAGGGATTAAAGAAAAGAAGAATATTGCACAATCTGATACAGATATGGAGTCGTTCATTGAACGTAGGCGTGATACTACCCGGCTACTTGGAACGAAGTAGAGATTTCGTTCTTGGGCACTGACTTTACCTGCCAGGTAGTGAAGCGAAAAATGTTCGCAATTATCGTTGACGGGAGATTTTGCTTGCTCCCCATACAATGTCTTGGGGTGGGACAAAAGGCGTTGAGTTTTGATGAGGCGAGTCACATCCACCGCGTCAAGATGTCAATATTTAATTTTTGTGGCATTTTGTGGGAACAACGCTTGCCATGCAGAAAGTCGCCACACCACTGTCGAATGTTTCGGTGAGTCAGAAGAACCGAGTAGTTATTCGGTAAATAGATCCGCACAAATCAACCAAATTGACCACAAACTACTCATCTGTGAATACCATTTTATTTTTAGATTGATTTAAAACGAACTCGCTACAATCCTGGACAAATAACGGCACATCGTAATGCCACCCCCAGCTGTACGATAGCTACATACTATTTTGTTCAAATGCCAAACAATAAACAAAGTTATGCTTGAATGCCACTGTTGTATAGGGTTCGTACAACGAACCACGATGTTCAAACACAGAATCACAAAGTGATTCTTGGACAAGCACTCAAGGCGCTTATGGATGACCAAAGTAATGTGTTTCTCAAATCCAACGCACTTACACACCACTACCGGTTTCTGGCTGTCTGCCGTCATCAGTTGGAGACAGTAAGATTAGGCTCAGTGAGCCTTGAAGCAGTGGTAAACAAGGTTATACTTGAATGTCACTGTTGCATACGGTTCGTACAACCAACCAAGATGTTCAAACACAGAATCACAAAGTGATTCGTGATGATACAGATTATTTTGGTCATCCATAAGCGCCTTGAGTGCTTGACCAAAAATCACTGTGATTGTGTATTTGAACATCGTGGTTCAATGTACGAACCCTATGTAACATTGGCATTCAAGTATCCCGCGATGAACAATTTTGACCAGGAATCGGGTTCACAAATGAAACGGCGTTACACCGAAACGTCTGAGATGGGCTGGGCAAAGTACCGTCACGTATGTTTCCTTACCCTAATACGTAGGCCGACCGGACATGTGTATATCTCAGGTTTTGTGAGAAGAAATAAGGACAGATTGCAACAAAGTATGTTGTTCTGACAATTTCCCACGACAATTATGCATTTCGGTGGGGTGGGAAATACGGTTTTAGTTCATTCTGAGAGGACCAGATCACGTACTCGCGAAAAAATGTGTTAATCACGCCGGACAATATATCATCTAGACGTTGATCAGAATCCCAAGGCGAAATGTAACGGAGTCGACGAAGTTGATGGTAGAAAAAAGGGGATGTACAGTCGCAAACATGCGCACGATTCCTATGACCCCTGGCAACAACGGTTAGAGCGGAGTATGGCGTATGTTCAAAACAGTGAGACCGTAATCATCAAGACAAGAAGGCGTCTTCGAGAATTTTAGATACCTAAAGTTTCGCGGGACAATGCATCTCAAACTATGTGCAACACCTGAGATGACTTGATGTCCTACGAACGAATGAGACCAGATTCTCTTATGGGACATGCAGTAGCTCGTACAACAGCAGTGTTACCGGAGAAGGGTCGGTAACGCTGGACAAAGTGTGTTTGTAACGCCGATAAATTCAAAAGCATTGTAGAAACGACGACCAACGCGAACCCCGTAACAATTCAGCTTCCGAAAAGATTGCACGGGAAGAGTTCGATTGAGGAACCTCAGGAGATGCACAACGTCAGCCGCTATCGAACGATATGAAATTTGTCGAGGTCCGCCAAACGTTGTGAGGGTTTGAATTGAACCGGTCAGCACGAAATCATATCAAAATGATGCCTGTTGCAAATAGGCTCCGGATGGAGTTGGGATAACCTGATTTGACCAGTTCTATGTTCCCCTTCATATCTGTCTAGGCCTGGTCAACGTGACAGTATCTTAGCCCACATGCAGTCTCTAAAGTGAGGACACTTTGCCTGGATTCAGGCTTGAGCTTTATATTACTTTACTTTTACTTTAGTGCGGAAATATTCCTTTTGGAGGATGAGGACCGCTTCAATAAAGAGTCTAAGGCGAATTTGCGTACAAAAGCGGGGTCCCAAACCACGACTGCGTTTGTGCGTAGTCAGCTTCTATAGCCCTTGCAACCAAGTGCGACTGAAAGGCAGCAGGAGTTTCAAGCAGTAATCACGACTCAAGATTTATGGTGATAAA
>JACCGJ010020722.1:0-13508 GCA_013407085.1 Atriophallophorus winterbourni
TGCAACGGATCGAAATACCGAAAATCCGGCGAAATTTGTCCCTTTGCACCAGCCGAGGTCTTCGTCTGTGCCTGTGGTTCTTCCACCATGACTGTCAAAATTGTTAAAGGTCATACATGTCGGAGAGACTAGAGGGCACAACGCGTGCTGTTTCCGTGTAAACAGTCGCGGCGTGACAGGAGTGTGCGACCATATTGAATGTCTAGCTGGTTATTATCAACATCGAACATTTGCCAACAAAATTGATGCAATAGGGTGGTGAACGTTCTGTGCCTAATTTTGTTCATAGTCGATACTGCACACGAATCTATGGAATTGAACATCCAAGATAACCAGACTAAAATCATGACAACCAAGGATGACAAGTGAACCCGTTCGATCGCTTCGAGGTCCTTGGAAAAAAGACTTGATGTCTGAAGAGTACAACGCCGGGAAATCGCGCTTTGTGAAAGAAAACCACACCGTTTACTGTTGATTTCAACCGGCTGTCGCCTCTGTTAAATCATTTGAAGTCATGAAACGAACCAAAAATACGAGCGTTGTAATGATTTTGAAAAATGACACTCTTTTAAGGTGGAGCACAGATGTTGCACATGGCTTGACCAGATCATACGAATGATTAAGTAAACGAGGATCTATGGGATGTTTGTTCTATGAAACACAGTCGAGGAAGACTTGAAAACACATCACACATTGGTAGAAGCTGAGATAAAGTACTGAGAAGCATATGGGGGGAATATCAATCATTCGTAACTGAGCGGTATGGAAAGCTGACCTTTGGTGGAGTGAATGTTTCCAAAATTAGCCCAGTGCTTGCCAAATACAAACACACACGAGATGGTACCCATCCAGAACTGGACAAGTTCGTTGCGATCTGTGAATCGGAATGTATCTGACCACCTATCCACTGCATCAGGATGCCCTCCAAAACGATTTCCACAGTTACGTTCATTTTAGTGCCCGGTAATCGGGCACGAAATTCACCATGTGGAAGTGCACTGTGGAGGAGAGAACGACGATCAATTAACGTAGCTGCATGAGTGACAGTTGTAGACAGCAATCGAGTAAAAAATAAGACGACAGACGAATCTAATTATGAAGCAGCTAGACTGATCAAACCATTCATCCCGTTACATTATCAGAGCTGTCAGCATAATCAACCTAAGCAAAAACAATAAATATCGGATGATACATTTTCGAGCTACCTTTTAGAACAGTCTATACAGCTGCACAAAAGCTGAGAAGCTTTGTACCGACTAAAAAAACATTTTAAAGTTCCACAAGTTACCCATTTACATATTATTATCATAGCGAAAAGTTGCGATACGCCATAATGAACCCTTGCCAAACGTTTTCAAAAGGACGTTCAATAGACAGAACGTATCAACTGCACGAAACCTTCCCTGAAGCAGGCTCAGCTAAAACACGTGTATGGCAAATACTGCGAGAATGCCAGGTAAGGTCTCCTTGTTCATCGAAACCGATAGATGTGAAATTACTAATTTTCGAAGTATCATTACCGAGTCTTTGTCACGCCACATAAATCTGCTGCGATTTTTTTATTTTTAGTAAATAATAACATGGTTTGACTCTCTCTCTCTCTCTCAAACTCTCGCGTTATAGGCTGTATTGTGGAGGTGGGAAGCGCATTAGCTATGAGTGCTAAGCATGAGCTTCGATTGATATGCAGAACTCCACCCTCCGACACAATACAGGATCAGGAAGTGTCGAAAATCGGACAATTATAGTCAAAAACCCGAAATTAGTCGGGTTTCGAAGAATTACATTAGAACGGTTAGAGCAAGACATGTTCGGAAGTATGGGGAGATAGATAACGTCAGCCGTAATCGAACGATATACCAAGGTAGGTCAAATGATCCATGCGTGATGAAAACTAGATACGTATAAACAAGTAGCGCTTGTATGTCACTGTTGGATAAGGCTGGTACGAACAACTTGTTCAATCACATGTGTCCAAACACATGTTTAATCGGGTTAAACCCATAACTATGAACCAAAATGTTCATTTGCATGCATTTCCATCACACACACCCAACGACCGGTTTCGTGCTGTTTGCATTCATCAGGTAGGGACAGTGAGATGAGGATCCGCATGCGCTTGACACAGTGGAGGAATGGTATACAAGTTGCGCTTATACGCCGCTGTTAGATGGAGCTTGCACGTCCTAGCTGTTCAATTATATGTGCCCACACACATGTACATTGGTTAAACCCATGGGTATGTGTGATGGAAATGCATGCAAATGGTTATGGGTTTAACCCCATTAAACATGTGTTTGGACACGTGATTAAACAGGTTGTTCGTACCAACCTTATCTAACAATAGCATACAAGCGCTACTTGTTTACCATCCCTCCACTGTCTCAAGCGCATGTGGATCCTGATCTTACTGTCCCTACTTGATGAGTGCAAACAGCACGAAACCGGTCGTTCGGTGTGTGTGATGGAAATGCATGCAAATGAATATTTTAGAAATCGACTGGCAAATCAGATCGAAATGACAAACGGGACAGACATGTTTCTGGACAGTGCTGTGGTGACTTGATTTGCCTACATAATATAATCAGATGCTTTGTTATTTATCTGGTGCGTAATAAACGCGTTTGATTAATCGGCTTTCGCTTGTTTTGTGAGATTCGTGAGAGAACGCGATTAGCGTTGGACAGGTTGACTTCAGAGATGAAGCATGGCGCAATTTTTCAGTGGCTATGAAATCCGGGAGGTTATGTGGTTATTTTGGACCGATGACCTGAATGATTTGATTACAGGTCAGATATTTGCCACCTGAAACTCGCTAACCTGGAATAACTGGAGCAAACACTTTCGGCATGTCTTCCCATCCGCTACAATATGACGTGTGGTTCGAAGCTATTACATGGACATACATGGATGCGAAACTAACAAGTCTCACCGTCGCTTGTACGACAAATTTCTCACCAGTACATACTACATGATGCATCCGAATTCAATCAGTTTGAAATGAGGCATTCAGTTGAGCCAGTGATATTGTAGCGCCAGCCAGATTAAGCTTTACGGAAAGAAATTCTAGTCAATGTTTTGGGACAGTAAGTTCTCAGATAACAGGTATTACAATAAAAGCATGGAGTCAGAGCCTTATAGACTGAATGTGCATTGAAATTCCGGATATACAAAATCATAATGATCATCATGGACAGTAGTACAACTTTAGAAAATCCCCAAAGCTTGAACTGTCATCCAAACATGACATATTAAAAAATCTAGAAGGGAAATAGTGGTACTTAAAAAGCTACTGATCTTTAGAGAGTCGACATAGGACACAGTGTGAGACGAGGGAGGTGAAGGGGTGGTGTTTCGCGGGGTGACAACACTTCGAATCAAACATGCCTTCACCCAAAAGTCGTGAATGGGTAGATCGAGATCAAAATGAGAGCTTCCTTTCTGGAATTATCTCGGTGAAGTTCAAAACGAATGCCGCTAAAAACAACATTTTGACAAGCGGTCAATGCAAACTGGATAATAATGATGAATAACACGACATGGAGATAGGGAGAGATGTAAGTTGCGGAAGGCGATTCAGTAGTGTTAATCGCTTACCGAAAGGAATCACCAGTTTCATCGTTCCTATTTTTCTCCATTAATTTCATCGTTCCTATTTTTCTCCATTAATTTCCTATTTTTCTATAAAACCGTCAAACTTTTTCGAAACCACATGGAATCAAAGCGGCGTGAACATTTTGGTTGCAAATAGGACGAGTATCTAGGGTCTTTCGCATTGGTTCGAACTCCGTTGCAAGGGATGATTACAGAAGACGAATCAGTAGTGTGGTTGGCCGACAATTTGTGTGAAGGAATTTTACGTTGGACCTCTTTAGCTGCTGCAACGACGGCGCTAGCATTCACGTACGGAGGTGAAAACGCACCGCTTGTTGAGCAGGAATCAACAGACGTAGACTCATCCCCAATCACGGAGGATTCATCCAAGCAATGGGATTCTGCTGCGAAATTGTTGGGTTGAAAACGTGATATCAGAGAATTATTTTCGGTGGATTCAAACAAACGATATTGAATTACAAGAAGGAGAACCATAGAAGACATTATAAGTTATTTTTCATGCACTTCATCATCAACCTTTAATCACTGGGCGAACTGGCCCACAGACTAAAATATACAAGCGAAGTGTGTTGATTCACAAATTCGTTTAATAATGGATAGCTTATTTACGTACACAGTGTATTTTCTGCTTGCAAATTAAGTGGTGGACCTGAGCAACAAAACATAAGACACCACGTGATTCAAATGTTTCTGGTGTCAAAGAATGTGAATGAGAGGTAGATGAATGATTCTCAATAACGTCGGACAGGCAACCGTGTCGAATGCTAATGACACTGATTTAAACTAGTTGAATCTTAAGCCACTTTTGGAATAGTATGTGGTAGACTTACCTGTTCAATCACATATACCCAAACACATGTAGATAGGGTTGAACCTATGTTCATGAACAAACATCCTCATTTGTAGGTGCGTGATGGGGTATGTGAGATAGAAATGCATGAAAATGACGACCTTTTTTGATGAACATGCGATTGACACTGCTTTCATTTTTCAAAACAATTGTATTGCAATTGCCTCAGATTAATATCTGATATCAACTAAAAGTTCATGTGAATCTTATCAGAAAGCGTCACATTTTGCAGCATGCACAGAACATTTAGAAACTAACAGCAGAAAGGAAAGTATCGCTTTCTGGTGGCGGTCGGTATCATTGTCGAAGCCCGTATGGGCAAAGTTACTGCCAAATCGTACAGTTATGCATCAGACAGAAAACATTTTAGATACGGAAATATGGCATAGTAAAGAAAGACAGAGAACAATATAAGAGACAATCGCGGTCACGCAATCGTGAAGTATATAGTCCAGTATGCATAGAAAAAGCGTTTCAATTAATCAAATGGTGATCACTCTGATATCCGTTAAGGCCTAGGCAACCTGACAGTATATTAGCTCACGAGTAGTCTATTGTTGTGCGACAATTTTCCTGGATCAGGTTTGTGAGTAAATAAAAACATACTTAGAATATAGAAACTGCTTTTCAAATCGCGTTTACAATAAACAAAGGGGAGAATTCGAAGCATTTTAAATCATCGGGAAAGATGAAAGAGCAGAAATCAAAAATGTTCCACCATCGTAGTCGTCGAATAACAGCTCATATTTATTAGGAAGCCAAGATCTTCATAATTCTAAAACAATATCATCAATTGAAATGATTGCTTATTCGCACATCGTTATATTATACTACATCCAACATTCATTTAAAAACAAAAGCGGGAAGTAACAATAAATACGATTTGAAATGTAATAAAAATCAGTTTCGATGAATGACACCCGACATTTTATAACAAACGAGCTCAGCACTCTAAGATGAGAGAAAAGATGGTCGTAGTTTCAACCATAAAAGCCATTACTTACGATGTGTTTTTTCCCACGTAGCATATGAATGGTGTGACTGAAGCGAAACTTTGAATTTTTGACGCATTTCTTCCACGACGAGATCGAGAAATTCAAGCTCATAGTTTAGACTGTTGGGCGCGTTTTTATCATTACAATGCCGATTCAATATTCGCAAAGCTTCTGAAGAAAAACGTGATCCCGTTGATGAACAAAGTTTTTCCCAATGACCCCTGGTACTCATAGGTAACAGTAGGAAAAACGAGATTCAAGACGATAATTCACCGGAAGTTGAAAAAGATATAAGAATCACATTTTAGCGCCAAGGGGAGAAATTAAGAGTGTCAGCGATATGAACATAGACTGCAGCATGAATCTGAAAACGATAAAATAGTTTATGTATGATAAAAGAGCAAAATATAAGTAGAAATACAAAAATAAACAGAATGAAATGAAACAGCGGTTTTAAATGCAGCAGGCCGTATTAAAGATAGTAAGTACTCGAGATCGATTGATTATAAAACCTCGTTAAGGAGGGAAAAGTAGATATGATCTGTGTAGATATGAATGGTGTATATTGTCGTAAAGCCTCCTAACGGACCAAAACTAATGGAAACACCATCAGTAGTACCTCGTAGCCTTAATTTAGACTTCTCATGCACAAGAACGCTGAAGTTCACCACTTGGGGAATCCAAAATCAGATAAGCTAGATGACAACTTCAACACTTGAATCTACATTGCATATGTCTCGGATGCTTTAAGCTAATTGATTACAGTTCGCGCGTGTCAAAGACGCAAGTTCTTGAACATATTCGAGTCCCTCATTTTTTATAACTAATAACAGCTGTATGGCAGTCGAGAATGAATACAATATTTATTACCGTCCTTCATTGCATGGGTGTACAGTACTTGATACCGCAGAGGTATATATGAATGATGTATAAATTAACACACCTGATCCCGGTAAAGTGCCGTATAGTCATAGACTGCACGTGGGCTGATATACTGTCGGGTTGCCCAGATTAGACAGATGTAAAAAAATAAAAGTGGTACCGAGACTTTAGTGTGTTTCCGCATGCAGCTCGGTAAAGATAGCAAATCAATTTAGCGCGGTGTAAGCTGTATAACACAAAGGTACTGCACAATTGAATATCCAAGCGGATTTAGTTTCGTACTAAATAGATTTCCACCTTCAATGAGATGCGTACGTAAAATTATGCGCTATCGCTGCAAATATCTCTGTCTCGTGAATGCTCAATCTTGTGTAGCCACAGATAATCTAAACCTGTATGTAAGCTATACCTGTACAGAAATTCAATTGTCTCTATTCGTAGTTCCATACCTACTGTACTTCATATTGATTATCATATAATTTTTTATAATGGTGATGGAAGTTAGACGGAGAGAATACGGTATACGACGCAAGTGAACGGATACGATGAGAAGAGTCTAGAAATTTGAAAGAAAGAGCAGGCTAAATATAACTGGGAAGGCATTTCAGAGAGAACATCATGCAGTGCAAATGAAGCAAAAGCAAATGCTTAACCATTTATGTAATTATTTGTATGTGAAATTACATTTGTGTACCCAGACGTTACGCCGTGTTTTAGGTGTAATCGGTGATCAGCTGCATATCAGAAAACTCAAGATATTCATTGTCAGGTATATCATAAGGCATAGGTAGCCAGGCAGTATAAATAAATCCTTTTTCTTGCAAACATTATTGCACAAAAACTGAAGCATCCGTAGCAAAAGTGAAATCGTAGCAGCTAATACAGAGTTTTATTGTAACGTTTCAAAACCAATAGAACTGGAAATTATTAAACATATTCAAAGAAGACTACATGATGTCAACAGTATTTCAATTTCATTGAATTGATGATTATTTCTTATTAATACCGGAGAAACGAAATCGTTCGGCATTCAGAGGATTTCGGTCAAACAGCATCGTGTAATGACCGCATACAAATTACATACTTGCCTAAATTTGGCCATTTCTTCTCCAGCATGTGGAGATTTATCAATGCAACCATTGTTTCATTATTTATTTAGAATGCTTTTACAACCAGGAAACAGGCAGAATCACGCTGGACGGAGTGAGCCGTGGGCATATACAACGAAACCTTTATCTCGTTTCTACTAATAAAAAGTGTGTTTGATGGTGATTTCAAATAATTATCTAGAATCATAATAAAATGAAAAATTACTTATATTTACTTACGTACAGAATTTTTTTGTGTTTTTTCACGAGTAAGCTCAACCTTTAATAGAAAATCACAACGTCAGGCATGATATTAATAAACATTTGAGCAGACAATTAACAGAACGTCAATCCCGAATAACTAAACTAAGAGAACAGAAATGATTAAAAACAATCTCTTGTATGATGGAAGAAAGGATGATTTGTTGTTGGAAAAATCGATAAATTCTGACGAAAAATTGACTGAAATCATTAGAAAGTGTAGAAACGGTGTAATAATGCTCAAATTTCAAGTCGTAATGCAAACGCCGAATACTGAGCGACATGAGGTTTAGGAGTTGAACTCTCTTCACATAAGAAATTGATTTAATTCTTATACTCTTTTTGTCGTCCGCCGTACTTTTGCCAGCTGGTCACGTTCTCCCTTAGTTTGTGGAAAGGTTGCTGGCAAACCGTATTCCAAAACTGGTCTCACGTATGTGGAAGAAAAGAATGCGGAACATCTTGCTCGCAAGCAGTAATGAAATTGGATGCGCATAATCGTCTTTGCGTAAAACCATGCTAGGCAGATATTAGATGGCTGGTTGTAAAGAGAAACTCTTCTATCTGTTTTTCAGCTGTCGTTCCAGAGTTTTCCCAACAATCGAAGTGTGGGTAACCGATCGGTATGTATGTTTGAAATCACAAGCCTGATCCGGGCAAAGTGCAGCATAGTCAAAGACTGCACGTAGGCTAAGATACTGTCAGGTTGCCCAGACCTAGACAGATATGGAAAAGGAAAATATCAATCGCAGTGAGATGCCAGCGCGTTTTCGCATGCAGCTCACTACCAGTGGCAGATTAATTTAGCACGGTGTTGGCTGCACAGCACAAAAACCGATCGGTAGTTAGCCGGATCACTGGTTTCACCACCATTATACATTTGTTTGACAATGCTGTAATTCCGATTTCGAGGTAACCTACCACACACCAAATTAAAGATTAGCGCTAGTGGTTTGTGTATGATACCCGCCAATATATTTAAAAGTATTGGGTGTATTCTATATGGACCAAGTGCTGTGTACATCGAGTCATTCAAGTAAACACTGCACCGTTTCTGGCGAGATCAAAATATCCGGCATTTCGGCGTTGCTATCATGAAGCAGTGGAATTGGAAACGTCTTCTCTGTGTAAACGAAACTGTACTGAGCGGCGAGAATTGCTTTAAGTTTATTTTCATATTCAGTCGAACATATCATAGATATCAAGCAATGTAATCGTTGAGAAGCATTAGTTCTAGGTCTAAGCTACACAAACAAGCGTTTCAGCACCGAATTGACATCGTCGACCAAACGAGTTTCATAATTCTTTTACTCTCTGTTTAGGTAGGTGCTCTTGTTGCGGATAACTTTGTAGGTTTCATATCCAAGCTTGTGATAAACGCACTTCATTAAAAGGGAAAATCTAGAAGGCTTATTTAAGAAGCCGTTATTACTTAATGGTCTATCGCCTCGTGCTAATGATACAAACTTCCGATTAACGCCACGGAGATTATTAATCTCTGTGGCGTAGATTGGAAGATTTCCTATCTGTACGCTTTTAATGAAAATTTACGCAATCATTCATTTTATCTGTGGTTTTAAGACAGTCGTACACGTTCGATTAGGAATTTGAATTCAAGTTTAAGTTGCACATGGCTGAAGGTGGCTAAAAGCCAATCACGCGCCCAGATTTCCTTCGACGGTATGCGGTTGAGCACCCGGCTCTTCGATATTGTGTATACAGTTCGTACGTTTCACACGTTCTTGTTTCCGGATATCTGGAAAGTGAGGTAGGGGTTCTCTTCACCAGTACGGTGAGAGGTAATCTATTCGGGAAACAATGCAATAATATGCGTGAACAATGTATGATTTATGAAATCACTAGCCTAGTCGAGTCAATAGTAAATAGTGTATTGTGGAAAAAAGCTACCAGCTTAATGGAATAACCACAGGATAGTTAGCACATTGGATCTGAAGAAGTTTCAGCAGTTCAGCAGAGTGGTCGAAGGGAAATGTGATCCATATTTGCTGGGACGGGAATCGCTGTGGAAAGAGGGAACGATATGGTGCGGTATTACAAAGAATATAAGCGTGAAAAAAGCATAATCAAGAATTGTGTATCGTCTGATAAAAATGGAGGTCAAGGCGTTTTTTTAAAAATAATTAGGGATGGGGCAGAAATAACCGAAAGGGGTAGTGCGTTCCAAGCACGAGGAATTCGGACGGCAAAGGAGTATTTGCGGTAGTCCAATCTACTGTACAGATGTGCCAACTTCAAGTGATGACAACGATTTGCTGAGTATGGGGCCATTTTAAGCATACCCCTACACGGGTGAGTTTCTTCCTCAATATCCGATACGCAAGGATCAGATCGCCTCGGATACGACGATAGTTTGTAGAGAATAATTGTAAAGTTGTAATACGTTCCTCGTAGCTGACGAAGCTAAGCCACTTGACAAGCTTTGTAGATCGTCTCTGCGGTTGTTCTAGGGCGTGCTGGTCACGTTTCAACGATGGGTTCCAGACGGAGACAGCATATTCCAAGTGTGGCCTGAAGTACGCCTGAAGAAGAAACGGAAAGAGACGTGGATCGATTGTTCCGAACGCACGTTATAAAAGCCCAACGTTTTATTTGCCACGGTTGAAGCTCTACTACACTGAGAAGAGCATCCCAAGTCATTTTGTATAATAACTCCAATATCTTTTTCTTGCATCGTGGCAGCGAGCATCTTGCCACCCAAATTATAGCCAGGGTCGTCAGGAAGACGAATGCATGGCATTTGTCAGTGTTGAATGGCAAGCCAAATATTGATATCATTCGCGCAAAAGAGAAATGGTTATTCGACGTACCCACCAATGTCGTTGATAAATATCAAAAATAAACGCGGGCCAAGAACGGACCCCTGAGGTACTCTACACTGAATTGGGAATGGCTCTGAAATGGTCTGTCTAACACGCACCCGAAAGTTTCGCGAACGTGGGAATGCAGCAACTCAGGACACCAACACGGGTGGAATACCCGATGTTCGCAGCTTGTTAAGCAATATCGCATGGTCAACTCGGTCAAATGCCTTAGAGAAATCCAAGTAAATGACGTCCACACCCTAACATTCGTAAGCAGCTTTAGCCCAGTAGTCTCTGGCTAAAAGCAAATTAGTGGTACAAGAATGCCCTTCACGAAATACATGTTGTTCTGCAGCGATGATATAGGAACTATTCACAAAAGACATAATTTCATCGGCAACAATGGCTTCCATCACCTTGGATAACACTGGGAGAAAGGTGACTGGACGGTAATTAGCAGGATCACTACGGCTTCCACCCTTGAAAATAGGAGTAATGATACCTTCTTTCCAACCAGTAGGGACTTCAGAGTTATCCATCAATAAATGTGGTTTTGTTTGTGTTTGTACCACCGAAGCGTATACAAAGTGAAGCATTCATAAATTGCATATGGGATAAGATGCTGTCGGATTGCACAGGCCTAGACATATATGAGATATAAAAATCCTACAATACGTTTTTGTTTTTTTAAGCTTTTTTATTATGATAATGATTTAAAGCAAAATAAATGAAAAACATTTAATGTTGCGCGTTCGAACGGCCTTTGGCAAGTTCACGTTAACAGTGAAGTTCAAGTTCGCGGCTCACAGTTTAAAATGGCATGCCCTCTCGCCAGAGATGGGGAAGTATTTAGTTGAACGACAACAAGATTCAAGAACTTGTAGTCACAAAAAGCACATAGTTTCACAACTACCATATAATAGTCCATATTCGTCATGAAAATGGAATAAAAATTAATATCAAGTGTAGTCCAGCTGATTACTTACCATGAGTTAATATGCAGGTGCCTTTACATAATCTAGTTCAGTTTAGTTCAGTTTGCACAGGACAGTACGTGGCTAAAGAGACAATCGAGTGTCCAGAATTTGTTTCGGTGGAAAGCTGCAGAGAAGCACCCACCACTGCTAAAACTTTTATTATTTTTGTCAATTTGAAATCTTCGACGATCACGACGCTAAGACATTATCCGCATCAAATAAGTCTTCAAATCTGGAATAAAAGTTTGAAGGCTCAAAGTGATGACAATAGTTTCGGGAGAGCATTCAAAAGGAAGCAGACATGTACAGAATCACAATATCGGCGACTTATGATATGGGAATGGGAATTTGTAGTGTCGGTGAGTGGTTGCGTGATTTTGTGACTCACGGTATTTTAATAAATGTGTTAGAGGATAGTGTGTGATATTTAATATTTTGGATGCTAGTATCAGATCACCCCGAAGGTTGCTTTGACCGGGATTAAGAATTCCTTTTTTCTGTAATCGTTCCTGGGACGTTAGTTTCCATAAACAACTTACGAGTTTGGTTGCACTATGGTGTATTTCATCAAGCAATAGTTCAGTTCAGTTCAGTTGGCACATGACTGTAGATGGCTGATAAGCCAATCGAGCGTCCAGAATTTCTGTCAGTGGAAATCTTTAAACAGACAATGAAGTTGCCTTGAAGGTATGTCTCTACTTCGTCGCGATCGCCTGACTCGAGGAGGTGGTTTTAGCGCTTTGCCACATTCCGAGACCGCTCTGCCAAGAGATCACTAATCACGACACATAATGGTGTTCGCTGAATGTAACAGCAGCGGAAAATGCATAGTAGGTGTGATTTACGTTCGCCCTCAGCGACGAAGCCTACAATTCAGCATTACTTGCAAATATACGCTTAGCGGCTACCAGATACCGCGGCAAAATTCTTCTGATCGGAGACATTAATCTGCCGAACTTCAACATATCAACAGTTGCTGGAAGAAATTCCACTCCACAACCATATTTTTAACAATACCAGATTTCGTGGTACTGATACACCGTCTTTCTTGGACCTGATACTGACAAATGAAGAGCACGTGATTGAAAGTCTCACTTATGAAGCTCCAATAGGACTCAGTGACCACTTAGTTATTACGTTTGATTATGTTTGCCAGGCAGAACAAGTGACAGCAACCAAGTGATTAGAAAAATTGACTTCTCACAGCTTAGAACTACTCTTAAGAACTCCACAGACCCTGGTCTTAAGTTTGAGAACGTGCACGATCATTGGATATGGATGATAAACGAAATGAAATTAAGCCTTGAAATGCACTCTGATCTTGTTCCAAAGGTGCGAAGAAAAAATGTGATCTTAATATATATATATATATTATATCGTATCTATATATATATATCTATAAGTCTCCTAGATATACTAAATATAGTATATATATATAATTATATCGTATATTATAACTCTAATATCTATAACTCTGAGGAAGCGACCAACACTACGCACACGACAATAGGCGTCTTGATTCTTCTTGCTTGCGAATTTGCTCATGGCTGGGGGGGCTCATCGACATGATTCCATCTTACCTTTCCACTGGTTCCACTGGTGAGTTTTGTGGAGATCATTCCGGTTGCAGAGAGATATTAGGTGAACAAAACTTGTTGTTGATGATGAACTGAATTATCAAAATCATTTACTCGACAAAATGGAATCAAACCCCAAAATTCTCTAGCACATCATAAATAACCGGTCAAAGGTGAAACCAGGAGTTGCCGCTCTAAAGACTCGAGATGGAACAACAACGACTGCATCTCAATCTGCCGAAGTTCTAGCACATTTCTTCAGACCACGAAACATCGTTGCCTGTCCTTCAACTCCCGTAATCTCACCCGGAAATGTTTTACAACAACTAACTATTACCTCGGAGAGTGTCCTCAGCACATTGCTAAATCTCAACACGAGAAAATCTCCTGGAGCTGACGAAGTTACCCCACTGATTCTTAAAAACTGTGCTTATACTTTGT
>JACCGJ010020726.1:0-16706 GCA_013407085.1 Atriophallophorus winterbourni
GAGTTTGGAACTTGCAATTATGAACATGAGATGCAGAATTGCGCACATTAGATGTAATTTTTGGTGAATGAATTATTTACAGTAGCTATTTAGGTTTCAGTAACTCGGTGTTGCAGTTTGTTTATATTTGCATTATAACCTTGAACGTTTAAAGTTTTATGATGAAAGGTGACTCTAATTTGGCTGTTCAGAATGTAGACACCTTGGTATGTTATATTATGATCATTGTAAACCTCCTAAAGGATGTTTCGAAATTGTCACCTCTAACTCCTGAGGTGATTAGCCGACAAGCTACAATTAATATTGGAACGATTGGTCACGTGGCCCATGGCAAAACAACCGTTGTGCGAGCAATTTCAACTGTGCATACTATTAGGCACAAAAATGAATTGATCCGAAATATTACCATTAAATTGGGATATGCTAATGCAAAAATTTATAAATGCAATAGCGAAGCATGTCCTCGCCCCGATTGTTACCGTTCGTTCGGTAGTGCGACTGCAGATGTACTACCCTGCCCGCGTAAAGGTTGTGATGGAGAACTCCAGTTGCAAAGGTTAGTCATTCCATTCAAATTCATTTCTTTGTATACAATTTATAAGCTTCAAAATTTCATGTAACCGAGTTAAGCGAAGAACATTACGCCTAACGGATTCACGCTCTCATCAATAAGTGTTAACTTGTGGAATGCGCTTCCGGGAGAGGTTATTGCAGCAAGATCTGAAAACCACTTCAAGCAACTAGTGGATAATGTACTGCCTGTAATCACTGGGAAGCTGTACAACACAGGACAGGATTTCTTCAACGGAGGTTCTCCTGGACTATGTTGCTGATAGAAAGAGATTGATTACAAGGACTTGACCCTCTGTCGTCTATCAAGAAGATACCCTGCTATAAGGGCTTCTGTAAACTGGCATAAGTTGATGGCTAGCGATCTGTTTTCGTTTTTCATGTGAACTCGTCAACCGCTGTGGTTGAATCGCACAAGTTACAAGCCGTAAGCTTGTGACTTTTTCATTTTACCAGTCTGCTGCTTTCATTTAACACGATTATTTGGGGAATTAAATAGGATATCCACAGCTTTTGCTTTACTTTCTCAGGTCAAAATCAGATACATTTAATATTAATTGGTATAATCGCTTAACCTCGACCTGTTGTTTACAATCCTTACCCTATTAAGCTGGATTGGTAAAGAGAAGTCAGACGAATTTAAACCGGACCAAATACCTTGTTGACCAGAGCCATGGTCGTTATTTCAATCTGGCGCATATACTCTGTAGGTGTCACATAATGTCTATAATGAAACCGAGTGTTCCACTTCGGTCAATTTCTTTTTGTTTCTACCGGTCCATACAGCGTTGAAATATTTTGATGCTTATTCACGAAAGACACATTTTCAACTCTGATATCAGTAACACAATGTATACACTCCGACTCATAATGTTGGCACGGACTAGCGAGCTTGAGATGAATGCTACCTATTCGCAATAGCTGCATGTTTACGCAAATGCATAATCGTGCATTGCTTCTCTGATGTTTAACTAGAACCGTGCTTAATTAATTTGGCACCTGTAGTGAGCTGCACGCATTAACACCCCGGATTCGCACAGCCATTTCTGTTTTCCTTCTCATAATCGTCTATGCCGCGGTAAACTGACAGTAGCATAGCCCACATGCAGTCATCATTATCATCTTGAAGCACAAGTCTGGAGCCAGTGAAAGTGCCAAGCAACATTAAGTAGATAAGCAAGAAAGCGGGCAAGCGGAATATGCAAAGCAAATGCACGAAAAGCAGCTTGTTTTTGTTGTTTCACTGCATGCGATTTTGTTACTATTTTTATCAATTATAATATAATATCTGATAAAAATTCAGAAACAATAAAATACACTGGCGCCACTGACTTCGGTTTGCAGCCGTATCTCATAAGGTTTCCAGAAAACTATTAGGTGGATATTTTTGACTCCACCCAGACATATGAATACGCCCCACTGAACCTAGCATTACGGTAAGTTTCTTCATTTCAGCGTGCCGCCTCATGAACTGGCCATCCGGTCGTTCCTTTTAGCTTCTACCGGTCTCTGCGAATAAGGCGTGAAAAAGGCATTCTTAAAACCTATCCCAACCACACGAGCAAACATCAGCATTTCCCTTAATCCGTGGCCTCTTGGTCCTAACCCGCTTGCTGACATCAATATTTTGTAACACAATGTCACCGAATACGAACATTGATACGCAGGCAACGGGTATCAAAATCCCAAAGCCGATTGACATCTTCCGCTCGTATAGGCCAGGTTTCGCGGCAGTCTATGACTATGCGGCACTCTATCTGGACCAGGCTTATGATTTCATGAATCATCATTATCATGGAGCGCTGGTCTGTAGTCAAAGTTCCAAGCAACATTAAGTAAGAAAGGCAGATAAACATACGCTCTGATTTCTCTGGTGACATTAGCGTTCAGTCACCTGCGTCGTCAGAGGCTTCTTACGGAAGTGCAAAGAAGAGACTAAAGCATAAACCAAAACCGTTTTTTGCACTGGTCTAATGTGAACTCTTTTCTTCACAAGATATACTAAGTGCTCACGTGACTTGACCAAAAATCTGTCGCAATTATTGACGTTGTAAAAACAGTCCAGTGGAGACCAAATTAATGTGTTGCTCACATCCACATCCCAGTCCAGTGGAGACTTGGTACAAGCGCTAAGGGTAACGTAGGTGTAAACATCCCATCTTAGATGAGGCTGCAACTTTTTACGGATTCCATAGCATTTTAAGTCCCACCCCGATAGATTTAAATTTTTGTAATGTGTGTACATCCAGCCAATACCGTTTTGCGTAATAATGTGGTTTCCTACATTTATACAGGCACGTTTCGTTTGTTGATTGCCCTGGACACGATATCCTCATGGCTACTATGCTCAACGGCGCTGCAGTTATGGATGCTGCTTTGCTGCTAATCGCCAGTAATGAGCCATGCCCACAGCCCCAGACTAGCGAGCACTTGGCTGCTGTCGAGATTATGCGGTTGAACTATATTATTATTTTACAAAACAAGATCGATTTGATTAAAGAAAGCCAGGCCAGAGACCAGTACGAGCAGGTTCGTATTTCAATTTGGTTTTCCGTTGTTCGCGATTGAAGTCATTTCAACAATCTTGTCTTATGTATCTTGATGAATAGCGTGATGATTAAAAATAGCGTAAACATAAAAACTATTGATTTTGACAGATGTTTCCATCCAAAGGAGTTGTCATTATTACTTAGGAAGCCACAAATTATGCACATTGCATTCAGTTTCTTATTCACTTGCCGCCGCAAATATACCAGTAAAAACCTGAGTATTTGAAGGTGGCTAATAGAAAATGAATAGTAATAATGGTCTGACGAGGCCAGGATCAACTGGCACAATCTGTTACACGTTTGCAATCGGGTGTTGCTACATAGTTGAAAATACTTCGTGCATTATTAAAAGATTTCAAGCTGCCGAGATCAAGAAAATCCTACAAAGCGAGGATGGTAAGGATAATGTAGCTACAAAATTGTACATCATCAAGTTTACGTCCAAGCGACCCGAAAGAGAGCCATTTCAGTGTTGCATAGTAGCCATTCATAGTTAGTGATTGACAATTACTGTTTTAGCCACAGAAGCAGAATTTAGTCAAGTTATTAAGCATGTCTTTCCCTTGATGATCACTATATTGGCTAGCGGTTGCACGGATGTGCAATCGTGCTGCATTTATGTGCTGTGTGGCTAACATCGTGCTAAATTGATTGGCCAACGGTAGTGAGCTGCATGCTGAAACACGCTGGAGTCTCACTACCATTTCCTGTTCTTTTTTCTTCCTCGTATCTGTCTAGGCCTGGGCAACCTGACAGCCCATGTGCAGTCTCTGACTGTGCGGCACTTTGCCTGGATCAGGCTTGTGCTTTCATACCATACCATCATATTGGCTAGCGGGTTCTTGTAACCACGACCCAACTGGGATTTGTCTGATAGTATTGCATTACCCGAATCGTTTTCCTTGTGTTGATCATCTTACAGCGTGCTTAAAGAAAACCTGTTCTGTTATTCTCCTGTTTTTGACCGTTCCGTCAACTAGAACCCCCGACTTGGTTCGGAAAACCAGTGCTATGGACTAGGTTTACCCATAACATTCAGGTACTATCGTGGTATGCACCGCACAGCCGCATTTATTTAGTTAAGGTTAGCACTTCCTAGTTCCAGGATTGTAAGCAAGAAGGTGTGGGTAAAATGACGAACACACTAGCGCAATATCTATCGTGCGGCAACTTTTAACTCCATATACGTGCCGGACAATGCGGACCAGTCCAATAAGCCTAGTGAATGTGCCGCAGTTAAAAAATTAATAAGCGATTTTCACGATAATTATCTCCGTTCAAGCAATCCAGCTGCAATTTGAAAGTTTTCTAGTTTGTTTTTTCAACACTACGCTTCACCGCTGGTTGTCAACATTTTGAAATAGCGCAATAACTGTCTTGTAAAGGTGAGCGGTGGTTAGCTGCATATGAAAATCCACGCATTTGCGTGATTGTTACTTGTACATCTGGCTGTTTGAAATCTTTTGGGTATGTTTTGAGAACAGAAGCCTGATCCAGGCAAAGTGCCGCACTTTCAGAGACTGCACGTGGGTTGAAACACTGTCAGGTCGCTCAGGCCTAGACAGTTATGAGAAAAGAAATAGAAATAGTAGTGAGGCTCCGGCGTGTTTCAGCTTGCAGCACACTGCCGGTGACCAATCGATTTAGCACGGTGTTAGCCGCACAGCATAGAAGTACTGCACGATCGCACAATCTATGGAAATCTTACAAACACATGCAGTCTGTTGAGCCGTGTCATTTCGTTTCATTTGAGACTTCATGTATGTTGAACTTTTGCTTATACGCGGCAGTGCCTAAGGGAAGATACCGAAGCTACTACCTGCTACTGATGTGTGCTTTTTTATTTGTTGATTCTGATCCCTGTTAACGTTAGATTTGTATTGATTTTTTCCAATCGCGTGTCTCTCAGATTTTGCAATTTATCAAAGGCACCGTCGCGGAAGGGGCTCCCATCGTTCCTATATCAGCTCAACTCAAGTACAATGTTGATGTTGTTTGTGATTATCTGGTGAATCACATTCCCATTCCAGTTCGAGACTTCACATCGGCACCAAGGTTGATTGGTGAGTGTTTCGCACTTCGTATCCTTATTACTTTTTGTAACGTTGTAGAATCTTATCCGAATTGAGTTCAAAAGGAAGTCACGTTAGTATAGAATAAGTAACGCTTTACTTATCCAGAACGAGAGTACATGAGCTGAAATGTAAATATGAAAGTTTAGTAACTGTATGCAAAAAGTGTACAGCACAAACAAGTAACAATCATGACATTCACACCGGCTTTGTTTTGAGTCAGCTCGTACGATTGAAAGCCAAATTAATTTTGGGTTTCACGATTTCTCAGATCATAGGGGCGAACCCGTTGCTGCTTTTCTAGTAGTTCCGAGTAAGTAGGGGTCAGGTCTAATCACACCTTTGGAAACCTTGTAACCCAAGAGACAGATCTCCTTGGCGGCGGTGACAGTCTTACTATCATTAAGTGTTATTCCATACTTCCTTGTAGCTTTCATGAACGACTCGAAATGAGCATCATGTTCCTCCTGAGTGTTACCACAAACCGTGACATTGTCTATGTAGGCATACGTGTTTTTCAAATTTTCGGACTTAATGATGCCGTCAATAGCGCGTTGAAAACATGCTACACCATTTGTAACACCAAACGGTATGCGGCAAAACTGGAATAAGCTAGCAGAAGCTTCAAAAGCGGTATATGGACGGTCGGTTGCAGCTATCGGAATTTGATGGTAAGCAGATAAAAGGTCCAAAGTACTATAAATTCCGAAGCGTGAGATATCTTCAATCATGCGGCAATGGGTACGCATCCAAATACGTAAACTGATTGATGGTTTGACTGTAATCCACGACCATTCGACGTTTGTGGTTCGTATTCTTTGTAATAAGCACTTGGGCTCTCCATGGTGACGTTGAATACTCAATTATACCTTCTTGCAACAAGCGGTCAACTTCAGTTCTTATGAATTGTTCATCATCTGGGCAATGTCTTCTCGATTTGGTTGCAATAGGCTTGCAAGCTGGCGACAGGTTCGTTAAGAGTGAGGGAGATTCAACGCTTGCAGCAGTCAAACCGCAGAGAGTAAATGCATCACGATCACCACCGAATGGAATTTCGATCTTGGAGTGCAGACCAAGGAAGTCATCTCCAAATAGGACTTCAGTGCAGAGATTAGGTAGTACGAATAGTTTGAAATTTTTATATAGGGCACATCCGTATTGAATGGATACAGAACAATAACCCATCGTTTGACAAGAGAGTGTCATAGACGCCATTTTGACCACTGAAGAGCTTGGGTAAACTTTTTAATTGTATGAATTTACTATGTTAGAGCTGATAAAACTACAAGAACTCCCAGTATCGACAAGAGCACGGAGGGAAATTCCGTTGATTTCAACAATTGTGATAGTGCGGGATAAGCAAGCAGCTGCAGTGGCAACAGACATAGATGATAAAACTGCCATCATGGTGATTGAGTCTAGTTTTCGAACGGCATACGCGCTGAAAATGACCTCTTTTGCCACAAAGATTGCACACTGATTCTTGTGCAGGGCATTTTGAACGAGGATGTCGGGTATAACCACAGAAATAACAAATTTGCATGGGTGTTGATAAAGCAGTGGTATGATCGCCACACAGATTAGACTGTGGTGAGGGCTTGGCCGGTTTCTGTTGTGTGGATGGGATCGCTGAACATGAGAGGGACTGATTACCTGTATATGACTGAGACTGTTTGTGAGCTAATTCAAGAGATCTCGCAAGTCTGTGTGCTCCGTCAAGACTGAGTTCCGACTGCGCCAACAGTTTTTCGCGAATAGAAGAGGACTGAATTCCGTTTATCACAGCATCTCGGATACATTCGTTTTGATATTCCACTGCAGTGACAGTTTTGAATTCACAATCCTTGGCCAAAGACTTTAGTTTCAGCACAAACTGATCAACGTCTTGGTCAGGTTCTTGTTTGCACGTTTGCAAGAGATATCTAGCATAAATAATATTTTTAGGGCGGATATAAAGTTGTCGCAACGCATCTATCGCAGGATTGTAATCGGCACAGTCCGCTATATTATCATACACCAGAGGATCCAGGAAATGAATGAGCGTTTCGAGTTTGTCAGATTTGGAAGGCACCACAGAGTTCAGATAAGTATTAAATGTGCGAAACCAATGATTCCAGCGTTTGGGTGCATCTGGTGAGTTGGGATCGGCGTCGAAGAATCTTGGCCGTAATGTTGGATCCATCGTGTTATAGATAAGTAAATTGTAACGTTGTGGAATCTGATCCGAATTGAGTTCAAAAGGAAGTCACGTTAGTATAGAATAAGTAACGCTTTACTTATCTACAACGAGAGTACATAAGCTGAAATGTAAATATGAAAGTTTAGTAACTGTATGCAAAAAGTGTACAGCACAAACAAGTAACAATCATGACACTTTTCACCCTAACTATACCAGTAACGAAGTTTCGATGTTCGATCGGCGTTTTATTGCTGTTGCTTAAACTTATTCCATTCCGATCATCGTTTTCTTTCGCCTCGATTTCAGTTATCCGCTCGTTTGATGTCAATAAACCAGGCTCAGAAGTCGATGACCTACGTGGTGGTGTGGCTGGCGGCAGCGTGCTTAGAGGAGTTTTAAAGGTATGTCATTTTGAGAAATTTTCGTGTTTTTCATGTCAAGGCACAAAATTCGGTTTGATAACTCAGGTAGACGTGTCCAAGGGTGTACTATGAGATATTTGCACATTTATTATCTAGTTACTAGTTATGTCGCGCGTGTACAACCTAGTTTGCTATATATCAGGTCAACAGAACGAATTGCTAAGACTACCAAGATGTGCCGTTGTACAACACGTCTCTACTGCGCAAGTAACTTCCTGCTAAAATCGATTTATCACCAACATTGAGCTACATACCGAAACACACTCGAGTATCAATGACATTTTCCCTCATATCAATCTAGATTTGGGCAGTATCTTAGCCCACATACAGCCTCTGACTAGAACCAGACTTGCGACTTCATGCACACATGTGCTTCTATGACGAAACTTTTCCGTGTGCTTTGTGGGTTGTCCTGTAATTGATCGAGGGAACTTTTATTCACCCTCCCTCAACTTATCAAACCGGAACACAACAGGAGCGTGATTGTAGTGCATACTTTTCATCGCCTGGAATTTAAAACCAAAATTGTCTTTTGTATGTGTCGTTATTCCCTTCCATCTTTACCTCAAGGATACGAACTAGATTTATACGCTGTTTTATATAGGTTTTTGATTATTTGGCAACCATTCTATTGCTTATTCTAAAGGCCACACGCATGCTCTTGTCCGAAAGTTTTTCATATTTTGACACATTCTTCCCCGGAGGCTACCCCGCTTCTTGTTGCGACAAGAGGCTCCAAACTTACTCCGGATATCAATCGTGCCAGCTCTCTGACCTTGAATTGCTCTGCAATTCGAGGCTAGCTGTTTGGCAACATGATTGCTACCTCATCTCTTTCTCTCGTAGCATGTTTTTCGGAGGTGACCCAGCTTCCGTTTTCATGAGCGGACAGCTCCATACATTTTCCGAACATTGATACCGAACTCCATGGCTTTGACCGATGATGCGGTTAGAAGTTGAACGAACGGTAACATTGAGCATCCCTTAATTGTATTGTTTGACGGCATTTCTATTTCTATTTCCCCCATCATATCTGTCTAGGCCTGGACAACCTGACAGTATCTTAGCCCACGTGCAGTCTCTGACTGTGCGGCACTTTGCCTGGATCAGGCTTGTGCGTTCATACTATAGCAGTGGCGCCAGTCCCTGGATCAGGCTTGTGCTTTTATTCTTCCCCGGAGGCTACCCCGCTTCTTGTTGCGACAAGAGGCTCCAAACTTACTCCGGATATCAATCGTGCCAGCTCTCTGACCTTGAATTGCTCTGCAATTCGAGGCTAGCCGTTTGGCAACATGATTACTACCTCATCTCTTTCTCTCGTAACATGTTTTTCGGAGGTGACCCAGCTTCCGTTTTCATGAGCGGACAGCTCCATACATTTTCCGAACATTGATACCGAACTCCATGGCTTTGACCGATGACGCGGTTATAAGTTGAACGAACGTTAACACTGAGCATCCCTTAATCATATTGTTTGACGGCATTTCTATTTCTATTTCCCCCATCATATCTGTCTAGGCGTGGGCAACCTGACAGTATCTCAGCCCACGTGCAGTCTCTGACTGTGCGGCACTTTGCCTGGATCAGGCTTGTGCTTTCATGCCATCCCATTTTTTGACGGCGCGATACATGTTAGGTTGCATAATTCGCGTATTTGTTACTGTGTTTGATATTTATATCTGTGATCGTTCTACCTAAAATTCGAGTTCACCCTTATGCTGACTCCCTCCTTGGCATTTGTGAGACTTGGTTCAACTTGCGATTTCATTCTAGTGTTTTGATCCGGATTAATTGAGCTGTCTGATGTGCGTCGATGATTGTTTACGATTATTAAGCAACATAAAAATTCGGATCAGCATTCTAGTTAATAATTCATGGAGTGTAATCTGGTGTTGGTCGTGCGGTTTTTTGTATTTTGGCATGCATTCTTCCCCGGAGGCTACCCCGCTTCTTGTTGCGACAAGAGGCTCCAAACTTACTCCGGATATCAATCGTGCCAGCTCTCTGACCTTGAATTGCTTGGCGATTCGAGGCTAGCTGTTTGGCAACATGATTGCTACCTCATCTCTTTCTCTCGTAGCATGACATGTCTCTGAAGCACGCTGGTGTCTCATTATCGTTTCTGCTTCCTTTTACTATTTCTATTTCAATTCTCATCTCTATGTGCCTGAACAACGTAATAGCATTTTAGCCCACGCACAGTCTGACTGTGCGGCACTTTGCCTAGATCAGGCTTTTGCTTTCATACATGCATGCATGATTTCGGCGTATCTGTTTTTTTGAACTTGATCATTGATTACCAAAGCCATTATGGTATCGGCATGCACTAAGAATATCTGGTCCCATTCGCAGTGACTAATTGTACCAAAGGCAAAAGGGTTTGTCTAGACTATTCCCATGATATTTTTGTGTGAATGATTACATATTGTTAATCTGTTTTTTCGCTGGTCGAACGATCGCTTTAATTATATTTTAGAATAAGGTATTCGTTTAAAGATCGCCACTGAGCATACTTCTCGATCGTGTCTTATAATTATTTGTATTATGTGCTTCCCGTACTTCGTTTGTTTTGTGAATCCCATTTGATTTCATTTTATAACAGGTAGGACAGCAAATCGAGATTCGTCCTGGTTTGATTTCCAAGGATGCTGAGACTGGTCGACTCACATGTCGTCCCATCATTTCTTGCATTGTTTCGTTGTTCGCGGAACAAAATGATTTAGCCTATGCTGTGCCCGGTGGCCTGATCGGTGTTGGAACTAAGATTGATCCACAATTGTGTCGGGCCGATCGACTAGTCGGCCAGGTGCTGGGCGAAGTTGGTACCTTACCGGATATTTACGTGGAGCTCGAGATTGCTTACTTCCTTCTTCGACGTTTGCTGGGTGTACGCACAGAAGGCGACCGCAAAGGCGCAAAAGTAAGAAAATTCGAGGGTATTACCATCCTGTTTTGATCTCCTATGGGTTAAATTTTAGAAATGAATATAATCTACCATTGTTTCTGTTTGTACCGAGATTTTTTTGTAGTATGACCCATTGTAACTCAAGATAACTCCCGATGGCTTGTATCTAAACCTATCTCCGTCGGTTATCTCTTGTTCGCTGCGTATCGTGTATGTATGAAATCACAGACCTGATCCGGACAAAGTGTCACTCAGTCATATAAGCACCTGGGCTAAGCTGCTGTCAGGTTGCCTAGGTTTAGACAGATATGTGAAATGAAAATCGAAATGGCTCCGCGGTACATAAGTACTACACGATTGCACATGTAGTTTATTGTATCACTTTTGCACGAATGTGCAATTGTACAGTACTTCTGTGCTGTGCGCCTAACACCTTGCTAAATTGATTGACCACCGGTATTGAGCTAAATGCTGAAACACGCGAGGGTCTCAATACCATCTCTAGTAAAACCAACACTACTATACTGAGCAGAGACCCGGAGAACTACAGTCACCATCATGAAGAAAATCCAGGTCTTCATCAACACCTACCTCAGAAAGATCCTAAAGATCCGCTGGCCTGACAATATCAGCAATGAAGATTTGTGGCAGCGAACGAAGCAGCAGCCTGTTGATAAAGACATTCTTCAGAGACGCTGGCCAATGATTGGCCACCTTCCACAAACCTGCATCAAACATAACCGGACAATCCTTCACCTGGAACCATCAAGGAAAGAGGAAGATAAAGCGACCTAGAAATACCTGACGCCAAGACCTGGATACCGGCGCCAAGCAAATGGGCAAGACGTGGTGCCTCGAGAGAGCTGATTGGCGGCCTAGGGCCCAAACGGGACTAAAGGCGGAAGTAAGTAAGTAAGCTCTTTAGGTCCCACTATATAATAGTTGTGCCGGTGTAATACTGTCAACGATCGTCTTGGAAGCAGTCTACAGTCGCATGTTCCTCGTTGTCGAGGCTTAACTAATCGCACTTCGTCGAACAAATATTTTCACACACACCGGAACTTGGTTGATTGCATGTTCCGTTTGAGGTGTAGACACCTCATTCTAGTTTGTTAGCGCTCAGCCATTGTTTTGTGGTAGTTAAGTATTCGGTACTTCCCACCGGTGTAATGTTCTTTGTGATGTTGATTACACTGGAATGAGGGTTTTCTTTGTCGGTATATTTTCTCCACTCGTGTGTAATTTAGTCGTCCCGTTTACTGTGTAGATTCAAACTTTCGTATGCTTACCGTTATTGTTTAAATTGTTACGTTTTCGGAGTTGTGGTTGCTGCTTCACGCTGCATTTCCCGTATCTCCGTAAATCAACGGCCATTGGTCTGACTTCGATCTGTTCTCATATCGGAGTTTCATTTTTGGCAACAGTTTTCAGCATCGTTTTGTCATATTTCTTGGTCCTTATTTGTATTTGAATCAAACCCTTATAGGCCACACTTTTTGCTTTTTGTTCGGGTAGACTCGCACCTTGTGCCTGACCAAATTGTGATGCCTGGTATTTGGTCAAAGATTAGAATTTTCTTTATTTATTTTCGATTCATATCCGTCCATATTGATATCAACTTTCAGGTACAAAAGCTTTCAAGAGGCGAGGCACTGATGGTCAATATCGGTTCATTGTCCAGTGGTGGGACGGTTATAGCAGTGAAAGGTGATTTAACAAAGATCAGTCTGACCAATCCCGTTTGTACGGAAATCGGTGAAAAAATCGCGTTGAGTCGACGCGTCGAACGTCACTGGAGGTAAGTGCTGGATTGGATGCTGCGTGATTACAAAGTCACCGACGCTTCTGGACGTCTTTTACCATAGAAAGCGTGTCAGTCTTATCACTCCCACTGGTTACCGTCGGCTTTCGGTAGCCAAGTCTGCGAATATCGCTTATGACCGTTGTCCGTCTACCACCAGAAGCTCAACCAGGAAATGCATAATCTGACCATTTATTAGCTCGTCACCCCTAAGAGGATAATGCTTTGAAATGGTGCGCTTCTCGGACCGTACCGGGAAATTTATTCCACCCCTTGCTTTTCAAAATTAACCCTTGATAAAAATAATTGGGGAGTCCACGGTTGACCCATTGAAAGCAGTGTACCTCGGAGAGCTGTTAACTATAAAAGACAATAAAATATCCTAGAAACAGGAAACTGATTTATAACCTTGGTCACCGTCGATTGTCAGCTAGCTGGAAGGACTAAAAATATAAGATGAAAAATCCGACATGAAGACGCTTTCTGGTATTGCGGATTCACAATACTATTCTTCTGTCAACGTTAAATGTTGCGTTTGTGTGTGCCTAACACACTCAGTGTTTCCGGTGATATCACTCATACGAAGACGGTTATGTATCTTTGTATGAAATCTTAATCAGGGAAACCGGGTGTGGGCTAGGATACTGTCAGGTTGCCCAGCCTAAACAAATATAAGGCAAAATTAGCAGTGACACTCCAGCGTGTTTCAGCACGCAACGCAGTACCGTTGGGAAATCAATTTAGCGCGGTGTGCCCCGCGTAGTACTAACGCTCTGCACATTCGTACTTGAGACGCTTCATGCAATCCTCTCACGTACTCAACGGGACATCGTTGAAACCGGTCACTTTTCCATTGAACCCAGTGGCAACATAACCTCTTAGTGCCGTTGATGCTTTGTATTTTTCGCTTCCTCCTAATCATGTAAGCTTGTTTCAATTCGTGGCATTGAGTACTCTTGGTGCCACATTGTTTATCGTTTCATTAGTGACATTCGAGCGATCTGTGACGATTCAGCTTTTAATCATCGCCAGTACGTGCGTATGATTACTGATTACCAAAGCTAGTTCCTGCTTCATGCTTTCGATACCCACTTGAGTTGGGGCTTTATTTCACTGTTCAGAGCTTTTGTCAACTCTTTGAAAATCATCACAATAGATGTTCAAACCACCGCTTCCTCTTTCAAACCCCACGAAATACATCTTTGCCATAATTTGATGATGATGATACCGACAGCTTGTTTAAACTCAGCGTTGGAATCTAAGGTAGATGGATTCACCAGCAAAATCCTTTTCTCAACATCCTGTTGCCCAAGACCCTTTCCACGAGAGGTTCTCTTCCGCAAAATTGACCGGAATATATTTGTTTCCTCAATTAATTTATTCCAGCGTTCATTTGCCTGCTTGTTTGTTTACATTCAGATTGATCGGTTGGGGGAAAATTCTTCGCGGTGTTACTATTCAGCCACAGTCCCAACTATCCGGCCAAAGCCAACAGCAACCATGTTTAGCTGCTTCGTGAATCGCTTCGAGATTGTCCACCTAGCGTGGTGGCAAAGTCTTTTGCGTCACCTTTCGTGTAACAAACCTTGTCGGTTTTGTTGAACCAACCCGCTCCTTCTTATCTTTGTATAATAAACGTGTTTGGATTTGCTTTCTCTATCATTGCTTACGAAACTGCTTTGGAAAATGTTCACTTTCCGTTAATACTTTGGCTGCTGCTCTGCACTTTCGGGAATCTTGCTTAAATCTAGTTCATAGCCTGTCTTAGATAAATTTGATTTAATTTTCAAACGAAAAATTGTTTCGATCACGTCCAAATCGCGTTTTATATTATTCATGACTGCGGTAGTCTACAGAATACATATCCCTAGCACTTCCCTATTCTCCAGTAGACAAACGTATCTGACCGACAGCGTGCCGACGCCGCTGATCGAACGAGTACTGTTTATTGCTGTGGCCAAGATGGTTCTTCCTCTAGAATCGAACTGTCTAGCCATTTGAAACTTTGTGGATTGCTAGCCCATTGTGCACTTGCGATATACATCTATCGTCGATATTGACCGAAGGAGGCTAACAGCGATGAATAATTGGACAATCCGAACCGTGCTCAATGGCGGTCTTGCACTAAGCATATTCTTGGAGTGTTTGCTTAACCTTGTATGTTGTCAAGCGGAGTGACGAGAAAAGCTTGTTATGATGCATGACAGTGAAAGCCGCAAGGAAGCGGCCGTGCTGATGTTGCTCTACTTGTTCACGAAACTTGTTTGAATGTATGTTCCATTCGAGGTGTAGGCACCTCTCCCCAGTTTGTTTGTGCTTACTCTTCTATAGAATCCGTAGCAATTTAAGTCCCACCCTTCCCCATCTTTTAGAATTTACTTTTTCATGGTTGTATGGCAGTTAAGCATTCGGTAAGTGCTACCGGTGTATTGCTGTCTCTGATGATGATGAATGAAAGCTGAACTAGCTTGGTAATCATAATCATACGCACGTGGGGATAAGCTCCCACTGTTTATAAAATGTTCCCATATGGCATGCGTCCCAAATAGCCTCTGACAACCAAGTCCAGCTTCTGGCCTGCACGAGTGGCTCTCCGAGCCCGGCGGAACTGCTTCTACCAACAGGAGAAGGGGCGAGGGCGAGTGACTGGTGCCTGAAAACCAGTTTGCTTCGGGCAGATGTAGCTCGTTAGCCTGTGAGGGCATTTCATCTAAGGGAAGGAAAACCCTTATTTTAAACCTCCGCTGCCTTGCGGGATACCCGATCGCGGGAAAGGTATCGGGAGAAAAACCTGAGGAAAAACCTGAAACAGAGTCTGGTAGACCACCTCTTTCTGGCAACTCCCTGCTGCCTTGCAGGTCGCACTTGGTTGTGCAAAGGCTAGAGAAGCTGACTCGAAGAAACGCCGAGTGGTGCTGGGGACGCTGCTTTGTACCCAAATTCCTAAGAATCTTCTTTGAAGCCGACTCATCCTCCAGGAGGAGATAGTCGCCACACAACAACGTAATCTGCACTAATTTTATTCGTTGTTTTGTTCTTCCGTTTTATTCAATGGCGTTTCAGCGGCAAATGGACTGAGACTACGTATTACAATCACGTAACATCATTATTATATGGTCGCTCTTAGATGAATGTACTTTTCAGCTACGCAGTTTTTATGCACAGCTGACTATACACTTCGTTTTTTAATTAATATACTGATGTGCAATATGTTTGAGACCGATCTTGCTTTCACAATAATAAAAAGAAATTTGTATGCAAGTGGCTGCTGCAGTTTTTGGGTAAGCTTTCGCTTTTGAGATAGAATCCGAGCTAAACTAATTTTGAGTCAGGACCAACAGCTTGCTCTAACCGAACGCATACAAGTTTCTATCATCTACTGGTCATTTGTGGAATAGGTTTTGCGGTATATTTAGCATGACGAAATCCGTTATTGGTTAAATTAATGCGTTGCTCACATTCCAGCACGTACACCCCACAACCGGTTTCCGATTTTTTACCGTAATCAGTTGGAGACAGTAAGTTTGGTTTCAATCAACCTTGTATCATGGGGAAAGTGGTAAACAAAGTTAGACTCTGAGGTTACTGTCGAGTGTCGTTCTTTCAGCGAACCACTATATCCAAACAGTATCAATATGATAGCTAGCGATAAGCGTGCTACTGTGAGTTAGAATATTTTATACAGCGTGTGCTACTTCTACGTTTGACATTGTCATCGAATTTCGCTCAAGGATTATTCCGGGCGGCACGTGGAAAGTTTCGAAAAAGTTGCGCTACTGGCGCCCTTCTTAGAGAGATTGTAAGTGATATTCAGTACCATTAGCGGAAGAATGCATTTACATTCCTTCATCAAAAGTTATGGAAGTTAGGCTCATAAATTACGAACTGTTATGTAATGCGATGAGAAAGCAACTGAAAATTTTATCCAGCATGTATATCACAGGCATTCACACGGGTGCGCATTAATGTTTTGATTGTGCAAAGGTAGCCACAGTGCTTTCCCGTATGCAACAAGTGTAGCTCCGGTTACTTGATGATCACCAAGTTTGGATTCACGCTGATTGTTTGTGTGTGGATTCTGCCTGAACTCTGCATTCAGATCCAAAGGTTGTGTATGGTGTTCTTGAGTTCAGTCTGAGCTCATTATTTGCCCCAAAACGTCAAGTTGAGCTTGCCCAAGGTAATAGCCGGAAGCAAGAAAACGGATA
>JACCGJ010020732.1:0-13278 GCA_013407085.1 Atriophallophorus winterbourni
TGTGATTGTGATGGAAGTTTTAACGAATAAAGTTTTCTTCTTCTTCTTCTAGTAGTTTATCGGACTATTCATTACGTGGCTATTGGTTTTACATATAAGGCAGCAATTTTCTATTGGACTCTTAAGCAACATCAATAACTTTCTTCCTAACATAGAAACGCATTATTAAATTCAAAAAAGCTTTCGCAAAAATCCCCTATAGAATTGATTATTTGTATAAAATGTGTGAGAGCTTGGATGTATCCAAATTTTCTGTATTGACTTATATTTTAAACCGTAGTATATCTGAGTTTGACTTTAGAAGGCTGCGTGGTCACGTCTGGCTCACCAATTTTTAGTAGTCTGACTACTACGGAGATAGAAAAAAACACAGGACAATGAATATTTTATCGCGGTAGCCGAAACGTGTACAACGGTACAGAAAAGCAGACACGTAGCACGTGTGAGTGGAGGAAGTTTCAAGGACAATACTTTTAGGTCCATTAAAACACAGTTGTCTAGACGTGCAAATAACAAAATTGCATAGAGTAGAGCTGTAAAACGACCGCCTAGATCAGATTCCTGATTTCGAATACGTTTGGCTACACCAAAAAGAATTCTTTCGTGAGCTGTAGAAATGAAAATGTGTTGCACTCACAAAAAATTTAAATTTGACATCGTATATCCATTGATACTACACCCGAAGAACGACATCAATGAGAAAATAACGATATAGGATATTTAACAATTATTATGATGTATCTAAGACGAGTTTCCTTACTGAGTGGAAATGTTTTTGCTTTGGAAAGGCTGACATCAATTGCGTACGTGAGAGTTGCGCTGGCATCAACACTTCTATAGTATGTAAACTTCATTCATGATATTTCGTACCAATAATTAGTAAATAGATAAAAACGTATTCTGAAAATACACTGTAAAATATGAAACAGTTAAGAATTTTCAGATTCATCATGAACGTGAGTAAAGTAAAAAACGTGATCCAAGATTTATTTGCAATAATATAAATTGTTACTCACGAGTAGTTCAAAATGACGGAACTTTGAGGGAAAATAATGAAAAATGAATACTTTAGTGAACAAAATACTCATTTGCATGCATTTCCATCCCTCACACCCCACGACCGGTTTGCTTGCATCAGGAAGGGACAGTAGAATCAGGATTCACATCAGCTTGAAACAGTGGAAGAAAGGTCAACAAGTTGCGCTTGTATGCCACTGTTGGATGAGGTTGATACGACGATCCGGTTCAATTACATGAGACTACATTCATGAGAAAAGGCTTTAAACCCATTACCATGAACAAAAAGCTCATTTGCATGCATTTCCATCACACACAACCTACGACCGGATGTGTGCTGTTTGCACTCCTGCGGTAGGGACAATAGTATCAGGATCCTCATGCGCATGAAACAGTTGAAGAATGTTAAACTAGACGCCCTCGTATGCCAATGTTGGATGGTACGACTAACCTGTTCAATCACATGAACCCAGGTTCAAAAGGACCATACGGTCCTCTTTTGTATAACTGTTCTAATAATTAAACAGTGAACAATATTCGGTTGCTGCGAGGTTTGAACGAGTTCAGACATGTCGAAGCATCGTTCTTAGACTGTCTGGCTCTCAGTGTGCGTCATTCCATCAGTATGCAGAAGGTCTTTGCGAGCTATAGACGTACTGTTCTGTTCTCCTTAAAAGTTCATTTTTGTAACTAAAATGGCACATACACCAGGTGAGATTTGACTCTAAATAATTCATTGGTGAAAGATGAGTATTTGAGTTGAAACTTAAAGTCTTTAGAATGACGTTTTTGTTTTTATCAAGATATTTACATTATATTTTGTAAAGAGGACCATCCGGTCCTCTTGGTCTTGGGAAAGGCACAAGTAAAAGAGGACTGTATGGTCTAGTTGGTCTTGATGATTCGTTTTCCGAATATTACTATTTAGTATCACCAAATTAATTGTCTAATCAGATATTTAGGCAGATATTAATATTTCCAATGATATTCATTATTTCAAAACAACATAACAATGGAATTATTTGTATTTCAAACACATTATTTAGAGTCTTTGATTGTTGCATAGCCAAGTAGTATGACATGATCATTTGAATATAAAACCTCAAATAAATAAAGATCATATAGCTACAAAAGATATTATTCGAATGTTATAGTTTAATTTATAATCTTGATATATATTTTGTCACAGAATACACGACATATTTGGGATTTAAATATTTCCCAAATGTATTCCATCTTTTGTTCATAATCATTTGTCAATTATTATCAGCAATTTATTCTTTTATAATTGTGCTGTAGTAAGGCGATGTGACGTAACAAGTGATTTTTGAATTGAGCAAAATATATACCTACAAGTTTCTTGTTTTTAGGTATGAGGATGAAGCCCAGCAGCATCGCCAGTAAAGTAGCCACACTAGATCGTACAAGTGATGTAGAGTCAGATTTTTCTGATGATGATGTTCTATATCCTGATTTTGAAGCCTTCATGCAAAATTTAAGTGAAGATGAACACAATGTGAAGGATCAAGAGAACATACTTACTGAACAACGTTGTGTTGACACCGCAGTTACAAGCATAAGGAATAAATCTGATCGTATTTATTGGCATTCAATGAGAACATCACATACGGAAGAGGATGTTCACGTATTTGACAGCCATCTTATCGAGAATGACAACATTGAGTCTCCAATGCTTTACTTCAAGAGTCTGGTATCTGATGACCTAATAGAACAAATTTGTGAACAAAATAATTTGTATGCTCTGCAAAACGATCCATCAAAACCCCTTAATCTAACTAATTTGGAATTTAAACAGTGGTTGGGAATATGCATGCAAATGTCAGTGACCAAAATTGATAACACTCGCCTTCATTGGTCAGCTGATGCTTTGAATAAAAACATTGCTCAAACAATGCCACGTAAAAGATGGGGAAACATAAAATCTAATCTACATTTGGTTGACAATTCTTCATTGAATTCAAGTGACAAGTTAGCTAAAGTGAGACTTCTTGTTGACCATTTGAAGGAGAAGTTCAAGCAAATCCCTATAGGAGAAAATTTATGCGTTGACGAGCAAATAGTTCCCTTCAAGGGCAAGTCATCACTCAAGCAATATATCCCCAAGAAGCCAAATAAATGGGGATATAAATTATTTGTTCTTGCAGATAGTACTGGCATCCTGTGACAAGGGCGGGTGTCCCTGATCTGTGTCCAAGCTCCAATGCTGTTCTGAACTTGGCCGAAACCATTCCAGATGGGAAAAACCACAAGATCTATTTTGATAACTGGTTCACATCACTGAATCTAATGTCTCATTTGACATCAAGGCAAATATGGGCATGTGGAACCGTCCAAGAAAGAAGACTTAGAGGGCTGAAATTTAAGCCTGATAAACAGTTACGTGAGCGGGGCAGAGGTTCATTTGATGAACATATGACTGAAATTGATGGCGTTTCAATCACTGCTGTGAAATGGCATGATAACAGGTCTGTTTGCCTTGCTTCTAGTTTCCTGATGTCTGCTCCATTGCATCAGCGAGAGAAATTTGACCGCAAAGCAAAGGAGAGGATACAGGTAGTAGTTCCTAATATTGTGTCATGCTACAACAATAATATGGGGGGTACTGATCTGCATGACCAGTACATGGCATACTACCGCATGAATTTCCGTACTAAGAAATATTATTTCAGACTAATATTTCACTTGTTTGACATGGCAGTGGTGAACAGCTACTTACTATTGCGAAGAGCTGAAAAATCTAAGGGAGTTGCATACTATAATAAGACATCCTTATGTGACTTCAAACTGCAGCTGGCCAATTCCTTGATCAAAAGTGGAAAGCACACTCTTAAGAGGAGAGGGAGACAATCAGATGAGAGTGTGCAGCAAAAGTATTCAAAGAAAAGGAAAACAGAAAAAGCAACAGTACCAATTCCAGATGAAAGTATCAGGAATGATGGTGTAAATCACTTACCAACTTTTCATGAGAACAGAGGAATGTGTAAAAACCCAGGTTGCAATGGCAAAATACACATGTTTTGCAAGAAATGCGTTGTACATCTGTGTTGTGAGCGAAACAGGAACTGCTTTGAAGCTTTTCATCAAAACTAAACTGTTTTGAAACTGTAACTGACCTGTTAAAGGACTGTGTATTTGTAAATTTGGTTCTAGTTGTAAATTTGATTTTTATATTGTACAATCATGTTTTATTTTAAAAAATAATACACAAAGAAAGGAAATATTTATCACTAATTTGCATGAAATTTTCCCTCAAGTCCAATAGGACCGTATGGTCTTCTTTTGTTTGAGCTGTCTCAGGTCCAAGTGGACCGTACGGTCCTCTTATAAATTTTCCTTCGGAATTAAACTTTTAAGTATTTATATGTATAATTATGCCCTATAGTTATAATTTCAGTGTAAAAATTTACAAAAATATTTTTTCTTAATCAGCAAAAAGTTGGTCGCTAAAGGGTTAAATTGGGTTTAAACCCATGACCATGAACAAAAATTCTCATTTGCATGGATTTCTATCACACACACCTCACGATCGGTTTTATATGGTTTTCACTTAGCAGACCGGGACAGTAGGATCAGGATCCAAATGTGCGTGAAACAGTGGAAGAAGGGCAAACAAGTTGCGCCTTTATTGGATAAGGCTGGTACGACCAACCTTTTCAATTGCATGAGCCCACTTTCATGAGAATAGACTTTAAACCCATGACCATGAACAAAAAGCTCATTTGCATGCATTTCCATCACACACAACGTACGACCGGTAGGGACAATAGTATCAGGATCCTCATGCGCATGAAACAGTTGAAGAATGTTAAACTAGACGCGCTCGTATGCCAATGTTGGATGGTACGACTAACCTGTTCAATCACATGAACCCAGGTTCATTTAAATTGGGTTTAAACCCATGACCATGAACAAAAATGCTCATTTGCATGGATTTCTATCACACATACCTCACGATCGGTTTTATATGGTTTTCACTTAGCAGACAGGGACAGCAGGATCGGGATCCAAATGCGCGTGAAACATTGGAAGAAGTGCAAACAAGTTGTGCTTTTTGCCACTGTTGGATTAGGCTAATACAACCAACCTTTTCAATTGCATGAGCCCACTTTCATGAGAATAGACTTGAAACCAATGACCATGAACAAAAAGCTCATTTGCATACATTTCCATCACACACACACACTCCACAACCGGGTTCGTGCTGTTTTCACTCATCAAGTAGCGGTTTCCACTTACCGAATTTTCTGAAGTTAGATTTCTGGATGGCGCATTCACATTCTTTCACCAAAATAACACCAGGTTTGCATGTTTACAAATGCAGGTTTTTATATAAACTTAAATAACCCGTCAATTTCTTCTTCTTTGCTTTTTTCTCATTACCCTAACGTTTATTATTGCTACTTCTCCCGCAATTGGATACACTTGAACCAATTTAAATAAAAACAATACGTCCTTAATTTTCTGCTGTCCATTGCGTAAAGATTCACAACAATCTGGCAATCGCTAACCTCCACAAAACTTCCACAATTCAGGAGAACACCATTTATTTGTAATTTTATGATGATTTATTGTTGACGAAGAAAACACACTCAAGCTGATTCATTTCAGACGAATCATCTACTTACAACAAACACATCGATTGTTATAACAGGCTTGTTTCACATTCCGTCACGTGGGGCTCGGTTAAGTGAACTTGACGAATAGCGTATTTTTCAATGATTTATGTTGATCTCTATCAGATTCTGTTTCCATAAAGGTACTTCTATGCATAGTTCTTCCTAAATTCTGATTATTGTGGGTTCGCGATTATCTTTTCCGGACGTTTCTGCACTTATGTTTTGCCTAGATGGGTTATCTTCAAATAATCAGCAAATTTTCGATTATATTCTTTTTTCATATACATCACACTCTGTGCAAAATGACATATTATTCGTAGCACGTGGTTTTCCTATCTGGCTGACGTCAGAGAGCATGATAGATTAACAGGCAATCAGCTGAATCTGAACGACCGATTTTTCTCAGGCTTGCAAGAACTTTGTAGATTTTTACACAGTGTTGTATGTTGTATTCTGCTGTGCAATCAAGATGTTACGTCTCTTCCTATTGCCACACAATACGACGCAGTTAAAGTCGATAGAGAACTCACCGGTACTCGTATAAATGTGATGGAAACGTGAGCCTTAAAAAACTGATCACTTGCTTAATTTCTATTCGCTGAATTAGAAATAACTATGATGAATCACAAGGACATTTGCATGCATTTCTATCACACACACACCCACGACCGGTTTCGTGAAGATCTAGTTCACGGTCATGGGTTTAAAACCTGTCTACATGAGTGCGTTCTCATGTGATTGAACAGGTTGGTCGTACCAGACTAATCCAACGGTGGCATAAATGTACAACTTGTTTACCATTCTTCCACTGTTGCAAGCGCATGCGGATCCTGATCCTACTCTCTTACCTGTTGGGTGCAAACAGCACGAAACCGGTCGTGAGGTGAGTGTGTATGCGATGGAAATGCATGCAAATGAGCTTTTTCGTTTATGGTCTTAAGTTTAAATACTGACTACACGAGTGGGTTCTCATGTGATTGAACTGGTTCGTCGTACCAGACTTATCCAACAGTAGTATACAAGCACAAATTTTGTGATGAATCATTTGAAGATTTGCGTATTGATCGTTAATATCAATAGATTCGAAGTATAATTTGATTATCACTATTCATTTGCATGCATATGTACCGTAATTAACCTTGCAGTTTCCACCTGACGGAAGCAAACAGACAGAAACTGGTTTGGCACGTTAGTGCGGAGAAGCCGAACATTCTAAAAACCGATCAGAAAAAAACTATGCTCATCAAATTCAATCATGTTTCCAAATTAAACGCATTCAAAAATGTGGAATTCTCATATTTGTTCGCAATTCACCAGATAGGGCGAATGAAGGAACATCAGTTTTATGATATATTCAACAGTTTGATTGCCGAACCTGCTCAAACTTTTATTATTTTTTCAAAGTTTATTTATGACTGAACTAGGTATAGAATATTTGATATAAAAGTTGTTTACTTAAGTATTCATCCTAACAACTAATGAAAGATATAGCCAAAATTTTGTATGATGAGTGAAATGTCCATGCCTTGTTTTAACTACTGCTTTGAGGTTAAGAAGATTGGCTCCAAATAATGCGTGAACTTATTTTTCCAGGTAGTATTTCTATGTTTTGATTCCATCCGGTTTTAGCATTGAACTTCTCCATAGCTCTTTTGCATAAGGTTATAGCAAGCATTAGTATTCCAAATTCAAGATTTCTATTGAGAAAAACAAATAACGGTATAATGCAAAGGATATACGTATAAGAGTTAGACAAATCGTACCCTCCTGTTTGCGTCCATGTGGTTCAAATGAGCAACAAAAGTAATTCCAATTCTGATATGAAGAGGGGATACTTCGACCGGAAAGGACCATTACCTTGCAATTTTTTTCATGTTAACCTGTTGAAATGTTGCTAATTCGAGTGTCACTTGAATGTTCCAAAAACAGTTAGGGGATCAACACTATGGCGTTGAGTGATGCTCTGAAAAACACGTTTAACTGCCAACCGGAAACCAGCAACGTACATGAATTTTGGATATGGCTAATATCTAATCTCAAAAGTTCAATCGAAGTGAGCTCCGAATTTGTCCTCAGGAACTCAAGAAAAAAAATGAATTTAAACTAAAAAGCCGAACTCGTAAGTGGTTAACGGTACGAAACATTACTTGGCGACACCATCGGCAAAACTCATCATCAGAGACCTGGGAAACATTCCGTTTATACTTTCACGAACGTCTTCAGTGCATGAAGATTCACGATTCCAACCTCGAATCAGAAGATACCCCCTGGTGTAGCCTTACGCAGGAGTCACAGGACGACTGCATCATTGGTATAATATATCGCCCTCCATCTTCGACGGATGCTCAAAACGACAGGGTATTAGAGGCTCTACAATATGCCGGAGAGATGTGAAGCTCATAATTACTGGTCATGGGGGACTTCAACCTTCCTCATCTTTTTAACAGATCAGATCATCCTCTACACACACCTGATAATAAATTCCGTGAGCTGATCGACATGATTCCGCTGCATAACCATGTGCCCGAATTTACTTACAGAAGAGGATCAGAGTTACCGTCCGTTTTGGATTTAATCCTTACTTCTGAGATAACAGCAGTTGAAGGTGTTGACTACATTGTTCCTCTCTGTCGGAGTGATCAACTTGTGTTAGGTTTTGAATATGTATGCAGCGCTAGACGAGTATGTGAGTCCGCAAAACTATTCGGAAGGATCGACTACGTGAGTTTACGTGACGCGTTTGGGTTAGTAAATTGGCGAATGCTTGATTATCACAACACGGAAACACATTGCACCACACTTACAAAAAGTCTTCAGTCAAGCATATATCAAAATTCGCGATTTGTTAATGAACGACGGGTAAACGACTTTCGCTTTAAACTTCGTAGTCGCACGTAAAATGGATCGGGCAAAGGAACTCTGGTTTCAACATAGAAATACCAAGACTGATGCGTCATGGCAACAATTTTGCGGAATTTGCAACAATGTAAACACTCTCATCGAAGAAGACAAGCAAAATTATCATCGCTTTCTATCTTTGAAAATGGAAGGAAATCCTAAATTGCTTTATCAGATTGTCAATGCTCGATCGAGCGTGAAACCAGGGGTGTTTCCTGTTCTTACTGACGATGGATTAACAGTCTCAGCAAAGGAAACAGCTGATGTTCTCGCTCAATTTTATGCTAAAGTATTTAGTCCGTTAGCGATTCGATCGACTGAAGAATTACCACCATCAACAGTGACGCGACAGCTGACTGAGATCGAGATAAATTCAGTGATTATACAACGACATTTGAGTCGAATGAACCCTAGGAAATCCCCTGGAGCGGATGGAATCACTCTGACTATACTAAAATCCTGTGACCAGCAGCTGTGTGAACCTTTGTGTGAATTGTTTAAACATTCTCTAATTGAAGGAGTTGTGGCAACAGAGTGGAAGACATGGGTAATTTCACCTATCTACAAAGGCGGTAGACGTTAAGATCCGGCAAACTACCGTCTTGTCACTCTACTTCCTGTGATATCCAAAGTTCTAGAGCGTATAGTGACGGAAAATATAGTTCATCATGTGGAATCACAAAATATGCTATCTGTAGCGCAGCATGGTTTTCGTAAATCTCACTCATGCTTAACAAACTTGTTGACGGATTTAAATGACTGGACCCAAGCGGTTGACGAAGGAGCTAGCATCCACGCTTGTTATCTGGATATGTCTGAAGCTTTTGACCAAGTTGATCACTTTCGACTAATACAAAAGCTGAAGAAGATGGGTATCAGCGGACAGCTACTCGTATGGCTTAAAAGTTACCTCAGTGGGCGCAAGGTGATCGTTCGAATCAACGGGGTACAATCACAGGCTATTGATGCCTCTAGTGGCGTCCCGCAAGGTTCAGTCCTCGGGCCAGTACTTTTCTTGGCTTACATCAACGACCTACCAGAGACGCTCGCATGCAAGGTGATTCTTTTTGCTGATGACATTAAACTTTGGACGCGGATAAAAACAACTGCGGACTGTGTACAGCTGCAACGTGATCTAGATGCTCTACATGAATGGTCGGTACGGAATAATTTGCCATTCAATTTCCAAAAATGCAAGGTGTTGCAAATTGGTAAGCCATTCCAGTACCAATATCACTTTGGGCAGACTATTTTGAGCTGGACAGAATCGGAAAGGGATCTTGGAGTCTGGGTATGCGGCAGCCTGAAGAACAGCCTGCATTGTGAGTTTATCTACAAGCGTGCTTCCAAGCTTCTAGGTATGCTGCGACGTATTTTCAGAACCTTCTCGCCTGGAACGTTGCCCACCATCATGAAAGACTATATATTTCCAACCATGGAGCATGCATCACAAGCTTGGACTCCGTGGTTAAAAAAAGATATACTATTGCTTGACAAAATATACCATCGCGCAACCAAACTCGTAAGAGGTTTCCGGAATCTAACGTACGAGGAACGATTGCAAAAACTGAGGCTCCCCACTCCCCTTAAAAGAAGCCTTCGAAGCGATGTGATACTAACATACAAAATATTAAATACCCCACATCATACCTTAAAACATTTATTCGAATACCGTGACTCACGACATACACGCAGCCACTCAGCGACACTACAAATTCCCCACTCCCGTATCAGCTGTCGCCGATATTTTTATTGTGTACGTGTCTGTTACATTTGGAATTCCCTCCCCGAAAATCTTGTCATCTCTCCCAGCGTCGATACGTTTATTGAAATTTGGATACTTATTTGTTGCATAACGATTTGACGACACCTGCGTATTGACTCATGGTAACTATACAACTTGACTATACTTGACATGTTTATTTTATGACTATTTCCTGAACGAATATTTACTATGATATGGTAATTGTGAAGCTATGTGCTTTTTGTGACCATAATTTCTTGAATCTTGTATCTTGAATCTTGATACGCATCATAGATGGTCGTTGAAGAACAAACTGCCGTTTAACTTCAACAATTGCGGATGTTGAATGTGGGGAATCGAGTGGAGTTTATATATCACATAGGTTCCCATGTCCTTGAAAATTGCAGTGAAAAAAAGATTTGGGTGTGTGGATATGCTCCAGTTTAAAAACATCACTTCAAACTTACACTGCCTTTAAAAAAGCAACACGTGTTCTAAATCTACTCAAACGGGTATTTGGGAAATTTTCGCCCAAGATATTCCAAATCATGAATATATACTTGAGATCAGTCATGGTGTACGGTGTGTTATCGTCTCCGTGGCTCAAGAAGGATGTTGAACTTATGCAGCGAATCAATCGCCGTCAAATGAAAATAGTTTTCAGCATCCGAAACAAGCCTTATAACGAAAGGATAGCTCAATTGAATCTGTTCGACTTTCCTTATCAACGAATCAGAGGAGACCTTATCTTACTTTACAAAACATTCCATACCCCGAAACATCCCTTGCAGGATTTATTCACGTGAAGGGATACGAGAAAGTATCGGACCCATGAATATGTGCTGGTCATAGCCCATTCCCGCCTGAACTGTAGAAGGTATTTTAACTCTGTCCGTGTCTGTTTAACTTGGAACACTTTACCTTCAACCGTTGCTCACTCCACTAGCTTGCATGAATTTATAACGAAATTAGTCGAATTTTTATTGCTTTATTCGTTTCCAGAACATTTATATACTGTTTAATCAATTTCCTTATATTGTTTATACACTTAAATTTTAATTTTTACCATCCTATGGTTGTTGTTAAGCATGTTGCTTTTTAGACCAATAGAAACGTTGAATCACCTTGAATTACCTTGAATTAAATATGATAGGCCTACTGCGTAACACTTCTTCATCACATCCACGCTTTAGAAACGAGCCATTGACATTTCCCTGTAAATTTTCATTGATCTATTTCGGTCCCAATAAATGACATTTTCATTGAGGATTTTTTGTTAAGCGTTGGCGCAATTTCATCAAACTATTTTTATCTCGCACCCAACCATGTGACTTGATATTGATTTTCATCATTTCAAATTCTTATCTTCTAAAGTCCGTTAAACAAAACTTGGTCCGAATGATGAGGCTAAACTGAACGTTTTTCGATGGGCACAGAGACAAATATTTACGTAGTCTCGACCGCTCATGTTCTGATACATTACACTTTTTTGTTGATTGGAACTGCATTTATGTATTATATGATTCATAGAGACAGTACATGGGTTTCAAAAAGGTTGAGGTTATGCTTTCTGTTCACACGACTAAGAGCAAATAAAAAATTCACGATCTAGAAATTTGAATTCATCAAGAAAGAATTTGAATGATTACAGTACAAATCAGATTGCTTTTAAACATAGTTTGTGGAGTATAATTTGTATAATTAAAAATGCACGGTTGTCACGGTCTGAGCAGTTTTCTAGATGAGCTCCCAATTCCAAAAATTATCTAATAGCGCGCGTCTCATATAGCCTCTGACAACCAAGTCCAGCTCCTGGCCTGCACGCGTGGTCCTGTGTGACCTGGTGGAACTGCTTCTACTGATAAGAGAAAGGGTAAATGCGGCTGACTAGCAACTCAAAACCAGCTTGCTTCGGACAGCTTGAGCTCGTAAGCTTATGAAGTCGGTCAACCTGGGGGAAGGAAAATCCTTATCTCAGACCTCCACTGCGTTGTTGCTACATCCAATCATGGATTAGGTTTCAGGAGTCAACCTCGAGGAAAATTCTGGGTCCGGATTCCCGTTGGGCAGTCCTAAATTGTATTCAACTACGTCCTGTCAACTCCATATTGAACTGACCTGGCGTACATCTCAACTCACCAATGGAGAGCGCACTCCATGCGGAAAATAACACGGGAAGCAGCAGATGCCGGTTAAAAGCTATGGCTCGACTGGCGTAGAGCTCAGCGCTTGGAGCTGCTTCCGACGGTGGCAGAGACTTTCAGGTCTCATTGGATGTCTACCGCCCACCTCAAACTGAGCAGCCCCAAGTCAATAAGGTGTCATCTCGCTACGAACTGCTATCATCATTTTCTGCATGGGGATTAGGAATCAACTGACAAGCATGCTGTATTTTTTCGCACCAGCGAAATGAATTATTAAACAACAAAGTTCAGCTCTGAAACTGGGAACCTGGAACATCCGGACCATGCTCCCAGGATTTCATGACTTCTAGAATATCAGAGGAGTAAGAAAATCAGCTGTGATTAACAATCAGCTAAAAAGGCTGAAGGTCGTCGTGGCTGTCCTGCAAGGACACGATTACCAGACCCTGATATGTTAACAGAAAGAGATTACTCATTTTTTGGAAAAGAAGGGATTTAGATGAGCCTTGACTGCATGGATTTGGGTATGCCGTGCGAAACAGCCTAATAAATACAGCAGAACGGATTTAGACTTTAAATTTGAAGTGAAATACAGGTACCATTACGTTGGTCAACGTTTATGCACCGACGATCTCTGCGACGTCAGCTGAAAAAGAAGCATTTAATCACAACCCCTCAATAGTCCTAAAACGTGCCACCGAAACTGGCTAGTTGTATTGGGTGATTTCAATGCAAAAGTTGGTGGACATTACGAGTCTTGGCAAAACTGTCTTGGGAGGTTCGGTGTAGGTAAAACCAATGAAAATGGGCAACAAAATTTATAACTGTGCACATAGTT
>JACCGJ010020733.1:0-37835 GCA_013407085.1 Atriophallophorus winterbourni
AATCGACTTGAGCAGTTTAATTTTGTTACACTGCTTTGCAGAAGGGTTCGATTTGCTATAATATTAACCTACACAATAATGAACTCCAAGACGCACCCTCTGAGGCATCTATTTCGCCTCCGGTCAAGCCATGTCACACGTACTCACCCACTGGCATTTGATATTCCACATTCCCACCGGAACTGCCGTCGGTTCTTCTATTCGGTGCGCGTTTGTTTCTTATGGAACTCCCTACCGTCAGATGTTGTCCAATCATCCAGTGAACGGATTTTCATGAACGAATTGGATATATTTATGCGTAGTAATTCCACCCTACATCCCGTTTATCTAACATGATTTTTTTCCAAACGAATATTATTTTTACCCATCATACCGCCACCATACATGACATTTTTTTGCAACTTCAAAATTGTCGATCTTTCTAATGACTCAATCTTTTTTTGTATAAATATTTATTGTTTTTATACGAATATCCTGTGGTGTTGTACAGCTACGAGATTTTTTATACCATAAATTCTCGAACCTTGAATCTTGAATCTACCGAATGAGGTCAGCAATATGTGGCATTTATACCAATGATTTAAATATTAGTGGTTAAAATGGGAACGCTTTAAATCAGCACAGGATTTCAGTGTGAATGAAAATATGAAAACGGTCAGTTTAGTGTGCAAATGCTGAAAGATTTCTAAATGTACGTTGTGTCATGTTACATAGACAACTCGTGAAAAAATAATTGTGAAATCTAAATGCAAGCTAACTATAAAATTCTACTGTAGCAGCGGTTCATATCTTACACGGTACACAATTAATATATAAATCGATGTGGAAGTCGAACATGTGAGTCCAGCTTTATTTTGGTTATAATAATGCAAGCCTCATATAAACTTTCGTCGATACCATATATTTTAGACACAACAAAAACCTCTTCGCTCAATTCACTTTAAATATTTATTTTATCAGATACCTTTGGTCTAACGAGCTGTTCTTGTACGATTGATATCGATTTCATTTATTTTGTGCGATGTGATCTTTATTTCCATTTGTTATTCTCAGCCCACTTTGTTTTTAAAAAGTAGTGAAACCCGAAAAAGATGCATCTATTTCCTTTTAGAAAGAATACAGATATTGTGAGAGTAGCGATGGAAGTGAGTAAAACCTGCCTCTTTCTAATGGCAACCAACATCACATAGTCCAGGTTATTCTGAAAAGGTTTTGCGAAACGCCATATGATGAGGGTAAATATCTATCGGCATATTTAAAGGAAATTTGTGAAATACAGTTTGTATACTGTATGCAAAATATACTTCAAAAGCATAACTAATAACCTTGAAACAGACGTCCCTCTGTCTGAAATGTAACAAAGGAAAACAATCCGTTCGACATTGGCAAACTATTGTACATAACACTTTTATGAAGCGTCACAAACAGAATAAATTGTATGAATTTGCCCCGGGTTTACTTTCGCATATTAACCGGGAAATTCACACTTGAATCTAAGAAGACCAAAATATGGTCAAAAACAATTAATGGGTGCGAAGGAATTTCAAACAATTAGACGTGTTCAGTCTTGAGTATTAGATACAAGCCACATCGTCCATTCAGACGATCCGATAGTGCTAATACTCGTTGTTCTAAGGCGGTGGTGGTCAAACTTGCATGGACAACTCAATAAGGTGGATTCAACTTAGATTTCCACAAGTTTCCATAAATGTAAGTGGGCACTATTCATATTATGTTTAACTTTTATTTAGAAATTTCAAATTCGTTACACCTAATTGTCGTAGGTATGCACCGTGACATATCTGAGGCACAATATTAACCAATCTCGACGTGTTTACTGGTATCATATTGAAGTGAATACACACCGTTTAAGCTAATCGACAACTGATCCTCTTGTCACCTACCTGACGTGACAATCGTAATTTTAGTCTAAACTGCTTAGCGGGACGATCAAAGGGAGTTGGTGGTTTAGATGCTACGTAGTACTGTTCTATGTCTCAGCTGTGATCATTGGTGTGACAAAGCATCTTTGTCGGTAACGATGTTTCAGCCAAGACCTGCTCCGAGCGATTGTATTCGAGTTTCTTTGAGTTAGGATAGTAAATCTTTCTTTATAAAAGTATTTTCAGCTAATATAACCATCGCAGCTGAATGTTTTTCGGTCAGCTGCTTTGTGCCTAACACAGTGGCCACCATGCTTGCCTTAATTATCCTGAGTAAAATACGTTAGATTTTCGCACGCCCCTTAATATATGTATTTCCTATTCGCAGCACTCTGAGGACTGTTGCGCAATCCCACTTTCTCTCAGCAATCGGCGATCGATACAATGTTTGCCGATGTCGTTGAAACTGATCTGCGGTATACTCAAACGCACAAGTACAACTTTTGAAAATATGCTATTGTAACCAATGCGACAACCACTAATTCAAATCCGGGTGGATTTGTCAAGCCCGGTTTTCGTTCGTTTACGCTAACCTACAGCAGGTATGATATCAAAAAGAGACCTGGGGATGGAATCAATCAAGAGAACACTGCGCTCAAACTATAATCCAAATCGCTGCGTTCTCATGTTTATTGCGATTCGGGTGTGAGTGTTATTAACTTTTAAATTGTTAGACTTGTGGTGTATTGTGCTGCAATCGACAATTGAAATGTAAAGCATGGGATGACTGACTTTGGATTGAGTATCCACGAAGCCCATGTAAAGCTTGTAATTAACGCTAATAAAGGAAAAGTGATATAACTGAGATTGTCCTGACATAAGTTTCACTTTGGCTATTACATATATATTTGGAAAGCAAAGTATCGCAATGGAGAAGTATGTAGCAAATGGATATTTCATTGGTCCATATAGTTTCGAATAAGGATGGGCTTAAATTTTATCCGTATTTCCTGTCCTGCACCTTGGAACAGTTGATCGGTGGTAAACAAAATTATACTTGCGTGACAATGTTATATATGGTTCTTACAAATTACCAGGTTGTTCAAATACAGAATCTCAAAGTGATTACGAGTACACAACTGCCTCATGGCTCACTGAACCTAATCAAACTGTCTACACCTGATAATGGCAAACAACCAGAAACTGGCAGTGTTATGTATGTGCGGATGATGTGAGCAACACATTACTTTGGTCATCCATAAGCTAAGGGAGTGCTTGGCCAAGAATCAATTTGTGATTCTGTATTTGAACACCGTGGTTCATTGTTAGAACCCTATTTAACAGTGGCATGCAAGTATAACATTTTTACCACTTATACACTATTCCAAAGCTCACTGTCCCTGATCTTACGGTCTCGACCTGATAAACAGCCAGAAACCCGTAATGGTGTGTATGTGCGGGGGATGTGAGCAACACATCACTTTGGACATCTATAAGCGCCTTGAGTGCTTGACCAGGAATCACAATGTGAGTCAGTGTTTGAACACCGTTTTTCGTTGTAACAGTGTCATTCAATTATAATTGTTTAGACATGGAGTATTTGACAATATTTAATATACTTATGCATCCGATTAGGACAAATAAAAATTTATATAAAAAATATGAAGAATTATGCATTTTAGGAATTGCACAATGTTTATGATTGCCCGAGAAATAGAAGCATTTCGTATGGATTAATCGACACTATAAACTCAATAACAAGAGCACGGAGGGAAATTCCGTTGATTTCAACATTTGTGATAGTGCGGGATAATCGAGCAGGTGCAGCGGCAACAGACATAGATGATAAAACTGGCATCAACGTGCAGTTTGTATGGTGATTGAGTCTAGTTTTCGAACGGCATACGCGCTGAAAATGACCTCTTTTGCCACAAATATTGCACACTGATTCTCGTGCAGGGCATTTTGAACGAGGATGTCGGGTATAACCACAGAAATAACAAATTTGCATGGATGTTGATAAAGCAGTGGTATGATCGCCACACAGATTAGACTGTGGTGAGGGCTTGGCCGGTTTCCGTTGTGTGGATGGAATCGCTGAACATTAGAGGGACTGATTACCTGTATATGACTGAGACTTTTTGTGAGCTAATTCAAGAGATCTCGCAAGTCTGTGTGCTCCGTCTAGACTGAGTTCCGACTGCGTCAACAGTTTTTCGCGAATAGAAGAGGACTGAATTCCGTTTATCACAGCATTTCGGATACATTCGTTTCTATATTCCGCGGCAGTGACAGTTTTGAATTCACAATCCTTGGCCAAAGACTTTGGTTTTAGCACAAACTAAACAACGTCTTGGTCAGGTTCTTGTTTGCAAGTTTGCAAGAGATATCTTCCGGTACCCTCATTAAAGCCACACAGCCTTTCGAGCGTTTAAGTATAGATTTCAAAGGTCCTTTACCTTCAAGTACTCGAAATCGCTATTTGTTAACATTAATAGACGAATTATCTCGATTCCCTTTTGCCTTTCCATGTGCGGATATGTCATCAGCTACTGTGATTGGCTGTCTCACACAACTTTTCACTTTGTTCGGGATGCCTGCCTATATCCACTCTGACAGAGGTTCGTCATTCTTGTCTTCTGAACTGAAAAACTTTCTGACTGAAAAAGGAATCGCCATGAGTCACACATCAGCATATAATCCACAAGGCAACGGCCAGGTGGAACGTCTCAATGGCACACTTTGGAAAACAATCAGCCTTGCTCTGAAAACTCATAATTTACCGACAACTCGTTGGGAGACTGTTTTACCTGATGCTCTACACAGCCTCCGGTCATTGCTGTGCACATCTACGAATCACACACCTCATGAACGCATGTTTCAGTATGCTCGACGCTCTTGTTCTGGAACCTCTCTGCCTTCTTGGCTAACTACGCCAGGTTCGGTCCTCCTGCAGCGATGCGATCGGTCATCTAAGTATCAACCGTTGGTGGAAGAAGTGGAGCTTCTGAGTTGTAACCCTCATTACGCTTGTATTGCTCATCAAGATGGCAGAACGGAAACTGTATCACTCCGCCGTTTAGCCCCAACAAATCGGGAAACGGCGACAGACCTTTGTGTTCAATCTGACTCCGATACAAACATCGAACAAAGGACCTCGGTTGTAACACAGGAAGACCACAACAATAATTCCCGATCAGTGGAGATGTTGCCTATGTCATCGCATGAAACCCTTACCCCTAATTACCCGGAACTACTAGAAAAGCAGCAACGGGTTCGCCCTACGATCTGAGAAGTCGTGAAGCCTGAAATTAATTTGGCCTTTAATCGTACGAGCTGACTCAAAACAAAGCCGGAGTGAATGTCATGATTGTTACTTGTTTGTGCTGTACACCATTTGCATACAGTTACTAAACTTCCATATTTACATTTCAGCTCATGTACTCTCGTTATAGATAAGTAAACGTTACTTATTCTATACTAACGTGACTTCCTTTTGAACTCAATTCGGATCAGATTCTACAACGTTACAGATTGGTAGTTCTAATAAGTGTGTCACATATTATCTAAAGGTGTAAATGATCGTATGGTATGTATATATAGCTAATCGGACTGGTACCAAGGTGTATGCCGCACTACGATGTTCGGATCCGTAATCTCACGGCACAGAATGTTTTGGCAATTATGAAAAACTACTTCCTCTCCTCTCGTTTCACGTGTATGGCGAATACTTGACATGCCGTGTAATTCTAGTTCAATATTTGTTTGGTGATTCTGTAGCCACGTTTCCGTTACAGCGAGGATGTTTAGTAAACATTTAAGAAAAACTACAAGCAGTTCACCGATTTTGTTTCCCAGACAATGTGCATTTTTGTATAGGCATTTTGTAATAGTTTTTCCCAAAAAGATGGGGTTTGGCAAAGGTGTTAGTGTAGTGCAGAATATCTTTCAGACCGACTCGTCCAGAGTCAGCATTTGAAGGTTTTTGCCTGCGGTTATGCCTGATCGTTTTGAGGTTCAACTGTGGTGATACAGGGATCTATATTGGCTGCTGCATTTTATTTCTGACACGTCAACTACTGATCACTTAGTGATGATTCGATTTGACTTTCTGATGCATTTGTCAGTCGGATATGAAGTTTCGAACTGCTTAGTCTAATGTATCGTAGCATTAGTATGCGGCCATTTACCCAACGAGTTTTGACCGTGTTCAACATATCTTTGCGCAAAAACGTTATTTTAGGGGCTTACGACCGATGGCCTTATAATTCGTAGATTTGGTGATGCGGAACGTCACATCTACGTCATGCAAGTCAAGTATATCACTGAGTAATCGCCATTGTAGCTGATCGTGTTTGCGCTACACTGCTTTGTCAGTTTTTTCATCAGACTCTGGGACTCTCAAAAGTTTTAAAATTCGATCATCCCTCTTCTATGTTTGGACTTGTTGCTTAGCGTTTCGTGCCCTCTTCTACCAGGGCACATCCGAAAATCGTGGCATCGGAACGCTACCTACGCAGGAGAAAAACGTATTAGGATCCCTTTCAGAGTTGACCGTGATTTTTAGCGGTCTTGGCTGGTCCAGATTTGATGAAGTAGGTTTTCGATTCAGTCGTATCAATGATAGTGGTTCAACTGGCTTTAAATCCATGTTGCTTCACAACCTGCTCAATTCTACTTTTTCATGATTTAGCCTGTCCCCTAGAAAGGTGGCACTCGTTTCCAGAATGTTGGTGCAAATCACGATTGATCCATGATCCACGTGCTCGATATTGTTTTTCAAATGTACATGTATTTTTACCCGGTTGACCGCAATAATCGAAGTATGTTTTTACTTTATTTTGATTGTCTTAATGCAGTAGCACTTTTGTTGACAAATCCTCTTTGGGTTCTTATATACCTGGATATTTTGTGCGTTACTTAACTTGGGACGTTTTCTTGATTGTCAAATACAGTCAAAACATACTCAAACCACATGTACGTTGTTGGTTATCAATTTGCAGTTTATCGCGTTTCTAAGAGTATCGCTCAAAGCTTTGTTGCTTGTTGTTTGTTGTTGCTTTGTCTAACTGTTTCTCGTTCATCATTTTACTTACACCTTTAGACAGATAGTCGAACTGGATGACAACACGATCACTTGGTCCCAATGGACGTTCGTAATCAACGTTATCAGAGTCATGTTCATTGCTTGTTAGAACAAAATCCAAGAGGGGAGTTACATTAGTTCCGCTGGTATTACATGCATTGTTAGTTATAAAGAGGAATATCGTCCAAAACTCACTGAATGCGCGTTCAAGGGAGACTTCTGGGTGAATGTTACTGCTCTGTAGATTCGGTAAATTGAAGCCACCCATGAATATAATTCTACAAGTGAATCGATAAGTAACAAGATGTATTCTGTCTAATAGGGTTAGATTATAAGTTTCCTGTGTAGACTGTGGGCTATATACTACTCCCAAAACCTAGTCTTCGCCGTTAGCTATTAGAGTGAGCACCAAAGTGTATGCTGTACAACGATGTCTGGATCCGTTATCTCACGGCACAGAAGGTTTTGGCAGTAATACAACGCAACTTCCCGTCCTCTCGTTTCACGGATATGGCGAATAAGAGAAATGTCGGTTAATTCTAGTTGACTATTTGTTGGGTGAGTCTGTAGCCGCGTTTGCGTTACGTCGATCATGTCCAGTAAACATTTAAGAAAAACTGCACGCAGTTCACCGATTTTGTTTCCAAGACAACCCGCGTTGTTGTAGAGGTATTCCACATTTTTTTTATCAAGTAGTATGGTGTGTGGTGATGAGGGCCAGCGGAGTGCAGAATATCTGTTAGGCCGTCTCCTCCATAGTCGGAATCTGAATGTTGTTTGCTTGCAAGGACGCTTCAAAGTTTTGAGGTTGTACTGTTGTAAGCTGCATTTTAATTCTGACTCGTCAAATACTGATTGAATCAGTGGTGTTTCTATCTGACGTTTTTTTAAACTATCCGTCAAAAATGAAGTTTGGATGCGCTTAGTCTAATTTATCGTGGCATTTTGTCTGCGGCCATTACCCAACACGTTTTGACAGTGTTCAACATATCATTACGCAAGAACGTAATTTTAAGAGGCGAAGTGTTTGCGGGAATGCATTTAGTACTGAGGAAAAATCTGTCCACCGCCGAACTTTCGACTAGAGTGTGATATCCAACATTGAAAATCGATTCGTCAAGCGATATGATTTCGTTTTTGGGGCGCACAGGCTATTGATGACGATTGTTAATCACGTGTTTTCAGAGGGTGTACTGGACACCATGCTTCAACAAAATACAAGATGCGGATGAACCGAAAAAACCGACGACGACATTTGGAAAACTGTAATAATTCAGATTTTTTACTGATTAAGGGAAAACAGTACGGATATAATTGAAATGAAAAAGTCAACCCCTATCAAACGGTATATAATTCATCAAGGTCAGTCAAAGAAGCCTCACGTGGTCAGGGTTCAAACGGAACCGGTAATTTCGAAATCGATTGACAAATTAGATCAAGGTGATAACCGAGATAGTCACGGTTCGGAACTGTGAATTAGTTGTTTGATTTGTTTCATTCTTGTTCTCGTGCGTAAAAATCGCTTTTGAGCGACTTTCTCTAGTTTAGTGAGATTAGTTGGTGAACGTAATTAGCGTTGAACAGGTTGATCCTATAATGCTGAAGAAGAAAACAGCATTTTTTGTTTGGACATTTTGCGTTTATTACGCGAAAGACATTGAACAATACACAAAACGTTGTTATATAGGCAATGCATGTATCTCCAACACCTACCGCTCACGTATGTCTGATATGTGGACCGATTTCGTGTCAACCGGAACGCTCCTAGCTGTCAACACGCTCGACATTGACGAATTGCAGATTGTTGTAAATCGGCTGACATTCCATTTTTCATTGTAACGATTTGGTGTTTGCCATCTCCGATCTTTTTGGCGATTCCAGCTCTTGTACCGCGCAGTGGTGTTCAGCATATCCTTCGAAAGCTCGTGAGTAGCGCTCATCGCTAATACGTTTCTCAACACTACCAAAACATTTAACTTTATATCATGCATTCTGAAGCATTTATGCCTTTAATTATGACCTGTTTGAAACGCGTTAAATGCTGGTGTATAATAATGAGACCAATCACATTGAAGGCGCTCTGGCTGAGTTCGTTCTACATACAGACTATCTTGATTGTTCCTGCTTTCATCTCGCATAGCCACCTGATCAAACCGCCATCTTGCAACTGTCGCCCAACGAGCGAGTTCTGTCCATCGGTTCAAGCGCTGTGGAATGATTGTTCAAACTTGTTTAGTCATTCGAAGTGCTGTGGAACATGCAAATTCATGTGACTGTCATGTCTATCCACGGCATCATTTGTGGAATATCAAATCTACGATCACTACGACTGTTTTACTTGGTTATTTGCATCCAATACATTGCGATACGTTCCCACGCGAACCTCGCAAATTTCATATCTCAACCGTGAACCGATCGATACCCGCCTAGGTGTTTTAGTGGAAGCTATCAACACCCACATTCAACGATCAGACGACCTTGGCCAATTAACCTCAACAGCTATCGGATGTCTAGACCTACGAAAACTACGTGTCAAATTTACAGAAAGAGAGTAAGTGTGAAATCGAAAGTAGTCATGTGTTATATGTGCTCTAATAATATACACATTAATTGCGATAAACTTTTGACTAACGAGGCAGTAGTCGGTATTATCGTATTTTTCGGACTATACGGCGCACCGGATTATAAGACACAGTATCAGTGAACGATCTGTTCCATATTTTAGGCGCACCGGATTATAAGGCGCATAAAGCGACACAAAAATAGTCGGATAGGTCAGACTTTATTCAAATCATGAACAATAACTGTCAATGTTACATAAAAAAGTAGACTAACTTTTTCAATCATTCCTTTTCTACGAATTCATCAAATTCATCGTCTTTGGTGTCAGAATTCAACAGGTGGGCGATAGCGGAATCAAGCACGTCGGGATCCCGCTCGTCATCATCCGATTCAGTCTCATTGCTGTTGCTTGGCTGTTCGTCAATGATGCCAGCTTTAGTGAAAGCTCGGACAACAGTAGAGACCGATACTTTAGCCCAGGCGTCGACGATCCATTGGCAGACAGTGGCGTAACTAGCCCGGCGTTGCCTATCTGTCTTGGTAAATATGTGCTCACCTTCTGTCATCCATCGCTCCCATGCAGCTCGCAATTTAGCCTTAAACGCCATATTGACTCCAATATCTAGCGGTTGGTGTTCTTTGGTCAATCCTCCATGAATGATGGCAAGCTCCGAATTGGTTTTCTTCACTTGACTTTTGACAGTTTCAGTGAGATGGGCGCGCATAGAGTCGTAGATCAATAAGGCCGTAGAAGTGTGGAAAAAGCCATCCGGCCTCCTGACATGAACTTATCTCAGCCACTCGCTCATTTTCTCCCCGTCCATCCAGCCTTTCAGATTAACCTTAACAATGATTCCAAAAGCAAACGTTTCTTTTTTTGCAAAGTCTTCCTCTTAAAAATGACCATGGGTGGTAGTTTCTGACCATTAGCCTGGCAACCAAGAACGAGAGTGAAGGAAGATTTCTCATTCCCTGTGGTGCGTATAGATACAGTAGACGTCCCTGTTTTTTTCTACGGTACGGTTCATGGGGATGCCAAAGGTGAGAGGGACCTCATCCACGTTTGTGATGTGGTCAGAATGGATCGTCTTTTCTATGATCTTGTCCTTGCAGTAAGTGCAGAAGATAGGTATCCTTTCATTGTAATCCTTTGGCAGTTGCTCTGAATTGGTAGTTCTTGTGCGGATGGAGAGATGAAGCCTTTTCATAAAACGGAAGCACCAAGAAGGACCTCCTTGAAATTCTGCATATCACGTGCCATCGCTGTTGCCCTAAGTCGAATGGAGATTGTAGAGACACTTCTACCTGCTCTTCTCTGTTCAGTAATCCACTGCTCAATTTCGTCCTCTAATTCTGGCCATCTTGCCTTGTTCCCTCGGAAACTCTTGTTCGTCTTCTTTACTTGACGCAGGTCATCTTCTTGTTTCCTCCACTTCCGTACCATTGATTCATTGATGTGGAATTGTTTCGCAGCTGCTCTTTTTCCTTGTTGTTTTGCGCGGCTGATGGCCTTGAGTTTGAAATCCGCATCGTAAGCATGTCTCTTAACTGGTGCCATTTTGGGTTTTTTCATTACCGGATGTTTAAGCACCGTACGTACCAGGAATAGTGGTTTCGGTAAGTGGAAGAGTTTCATTTTAATCGCTGAATAGTTTCATGTTGATCTGTTGTTGATTGTTTGACTCTGACACCAAAACAAGTCTGTCTAGACAGCATACAAAGCCGACACCACGACCATCAGTGATTATTCTTCCACAATCAAGGGGAGTGACATCGTCACTTTGGTAAGCAAAGTCGTAATAAAACATTTTGACAGATTTTTCCGCGCAGCGTGAACATACACTATTCATACATAAGGCCCACCGGAATATAAGGCTCACTGCCGAATTTTCGTACAAATAAGTGTTTTTATGTGCGCCTTATAGTCCGAAAAATACGGTAATACTCCTGAAATTTCTAGTGTCTGTTATGTGTGCAGCGTTTGTAGAACAAAGTCGTTAAACTGCACCGGGACCAATGTTTCACAATCAGGAGACCTGGAAAATCGCGTCAAATACTTAGAGAACAGTTTCCAAAAATTTGAGGAAACATTGAAGTCGATAGTAAATGCCCACATTAACTCATTAAAAAGTTAAATCAAACCAAACCCAACACTACATCCCGTAAATCCACAAGTTGCTCCGTTACTTAAAGAGAATTTGCGGGAAGCTAAACATCTGAGTAATGATAACGCAAGCTGCGACCCAAATGTTAATCAGATTAGAAAGTAGAAGGGGCGTGTACTGACTGTCCACCAGCAGAATTCCTCTACTTCAAAAACGAATACTGAAATGAAAACAACTTTGATGAATCTCAGTGTAATTTGCACCAATGTGCCGGAGACATCGACACTTTTCTCGAGTAGAAGAACTCACGACATTGAACAATGGTACCAGCTGTGTTCAATGATGGATATGAGCTCGATACTGCCTGATTCAATAACCCGCCTAAGTCGGCACCCCAATTCTCCTCATCTCGACGAAATACGTTTACTGAGAATAACTTTCAAAAGCCAAAAAGAGATGGAAGACGTTCTGTTAAACTCTTATTTGCTACGTAAATGCCGCATACATGCTGATATTCCGTGGTGGGAGAGAAAAGGTAATGTAAACAATGGGAACAAATCTGACCAACGCAGTGTTGTTCTTCTTCGTGGTTTGTACACACTATCACTTCTTCGAAGGGTGAAGTACAGCACCACGATTACAAACAGTGGCTCTACGTTGCCGAATGCATCTGGGCTTACGAGTTAGTGGTGGTGGACACTCTTAGAATACCTCGTTCACAAAACTATAAAGGTGACGGGCCAAAACCTCTGAAAGTAACATTTCCAACGAAAGGTATGATGGAATCAGTTAACGCTAACTGGAAAGCAAACCATAGGAACCTCCCGAAGGATGGCAGAATGAGTGATCACAGATTTCTACGCCTTCTAATGAACCACGGCTTCCACAATCAGAGGAGATTCCGATTAGAAACACTATGGCAATCCCAAAAACTACCGATGTCCTACTCTAGAAGGGTTGGACTAATAGACGAGCTTTCAGCCCAATCACTGTATGCGACAACCACAATCAATTGCTTATATACAAACGCACAATGCCTGTTAAACAAACAAGCTGAACTGAAGGATCTCTGCAATCAGCACTCACACGACGTCATAGCAATAGCTGAGACATGGTTCCAACCTCACGTGAGCGATTGCGAGCTCTCTATTCCAAACATGACCCTGTTTCGGAGAGACCGCTTAAGAACAGGTGGTGGAGTAGCTGTTTACCACCATGACCGTTTTTACTGTACGGTAGTTACAGATACTGAACTCGATCTGGAAGAGAGTTTATGGTGCAACTTGAAGCTCGAATCAGGCGACAGTTGCATCGTTGGTCTAGTTTACCGTTCACCATCATCATTGGATGCGTATAACAAAAACCTCTTGAATGCAATGCAGTACGCCGGAAAACAGCGCAATTCGCAATTGCTGATTATGGGAGACTTCAATCTGCCTCAACTATATTACCGAGTAGATTATCCACCCATATCCCTAGATTACAAAGTTCGCGGACTGGTCGATCACATCCCCTTGTATAATCATGTTTTCGATTATACACGACAACGAAATTTGCAACAGACATCTGTTCTAGACCTAGTCTTAACGTCCGAAGCCACAGCTGTTGAAGATGTTCAGTATCACCCTCCGCTGGGTTGAAGCGACCACCTCGTTCTGCTATTTCAATACGTGTGCAACGCCAGTTGAATTGTAAACAAACAAAACAAAATAGAAACGTGGATTACATTGGTTTGATGGAAACAATGGTAGCTTTCGATGAACATAATATAAATTTCAGTAATCCGGACTCGCATTGCACAACGCTGACCGATTACATAACCAACATGATACATTTAAATTCTAAAAATGTCCCGAAACATAATAGCACAGAACCACACTTCAGAATTCGCAGTAGGACTACAAAATGGTTGACAAAGCGAAATTTGGCATGGGCTATTCACAGGGTCTTCAGAACTGATTCGACGTGGGCAAACTTTCGCGAATCGCGGAATTAAGTCACAAATTTCATCTGAGAGGACAAAAAATATCACCAACTTCAGCTGGCGGTAAGAATACAGCGAAATCCCAAACTTCTTTATCGAACTGCTAACAACACTACGAAGATGAAACCCGGTGCTTTTCCGATCATGAGAGATAACGGACTAACTGATTCTGATTTGGAAACCGCTAACGCTTTAGCCAGTTTTTATTCACGAGTTTTCACCCCCAAGGATGAATTACAACCATCAGAATTGTGCGGAGACGATATGCGATACATGCATCAGTTCGAAAATAGTGCAGCACCACCTACGCAAGTTGAATATCAACAAGTCCGCGGGAGCTGACAGAATCACACCTGAAATCGTAAAGTTATGCGGCAGTCAACTGTGCGAACCACTTTGTGTTTTATATAATCACTCCTCGAGGGAGGGTGTTGTGCCTAATGATTGGAAGAGAGGAATCATAACAACCATCTACAAAGGTGGAACTCGTTCCCACCCAGCAAATTACCGCCCTGTTACACCTCTTTCAGTGATCTCAAAAATTATGGAGCGAATTGTGTGCGAAAGAATTGGGAGTCATCTCGAAGCCCAAAACTTGTTGTCCAGAGAGCAACATGGATTCAGGAAGTCTCGTTCTTGCTTGACTAACCTACTGGATACACTGGATGACTGGACGCAGGCAGTGGATAATGGTGGTTGCGTTCATATCACAGGCGTTTGATCGCGTGGACCCTTCTATACTCTTGCGCAAGCTGCATGATGTTGTTATTAAAGGGTGCCTTCTTGCCTGGCTGAGAAGTTAATTTCTTGATCCCAATCCAATTGTACGTATCGACAGTGTGATGTCTAGGGAAATGGAAGCCACTAGCGGTGTCGCGCAAAGTTCGGTACTTGGTCCGGTTATCTTTTTGGTCTACATCAACGACCTTCAGAAATTTGTCACAGCCAAAATGGTTCTCTTTGCGGATGATGTTAAAATTTGGATACGAATCACGTCAAGCGTGGACTGGTTGCGCTTACAAAGCGATTTGGATATATTGAACAGGTGGTCAGAGCGAAATAAAACATCCACGGATTTCACATTCGCATACAACATTGGATCGAAACAACTGGAATGGACAACCAAAGAAAAAGACCTCGGCATATGGATTAGTGGAAGTCTGAAGTTTAGCATGCAATGCGAAGCAGTGTACAACGGAGCTAGCCGCATGCTAGGTATGCTCCGGCGTATTTTTGGACATTTTTCCGGAAATCATTCTTTATGCTCATAAATACGTATATTAACCCGGTGATGGATTACTCAGTGCAAGCTTGGGCACCGTGGTTACAAAAGGACATCAAGCTGCTCGAGAGGATTTATCACAGAGCAGCTGTCTCCGCAACCTACCATATGAGAATCGACTTAAGCAGTTTAATTTGGATACACTGCTTTGCAGAAGGGTTCGATTTGATCTAATACTGACCTACAAAATAATGAACTTCAAGACGCACCCTCTGAGGCATCTATTTCGCCTCCGGTCAAGCCATGCCACACGTACTCACCCATTGGCATTTCATATTCCACATTCCCACCGGAACTGCCGTTGCTTCTTCTATTCGGTGCGCGTTTGTTTCTTATGGAACTCCCTACCGTCAGATGTTGTCCAATCATCTAGTGAGAGGATTTTCAGGAACAAATTGGATATATTTATGCGTAGTAACTTCACCCTACATCCCGTTTATCTAACATGATTTTTTTTTCCAAACGAATATTATTTTTACCCATCATACCGCCACAATACATGATATTTTTTTGCAACTACAAAACTGTCGATCTTTCTAATGACTCAATCTTTTTTGTATATATATTGTTTTTATACGATTATCCTGTGGTGTTGTACAGCTACGAGATTTTTTATATCATAAATTCTCGAACCTTGAATCTTGAATCTACCGAATGAGGTCAGCAATATGTGGCATTTATAACAATGATTTAAAGATTTGTGGTTAAAATGGGAACGCTTTAAATCAGCACAGGATTGCGGTGTGAATGAAAATATGAAAACGGTCAGTTTAGTGTGCAAATGCTGAAAGATTTATAAATGGACGTTGTATCATGTTACATAGACAACTCGTGAAATATAATTGTGAAATGTAAATGAAAGCTAACTATAAAATTCTACTGTAGCAGCATTTCATATCTTACACGGTAAACAATTAATATATAAATCGATGTGGAAGTCGAACATGTGAGTCCAGCTGGACTTTGGTTATAATAATGCGAGCCTCATATAAAATTTGGTCGACACCATATATTTTAGATACAATAAAAACCTCTTCGCTCAATTTACTTTGAATATTTATTTTATCAGATACCTTTGGCCTAACGAGCTGTTCTTGTACGATTGATATCGATTTCATTTATTTTGTGCGATGTGATCTTTATTCCCCTTTGTTATTCTCAGTCCACTTTGTTTTAATACATTAAAAAGTAGTAAAACCCAAAAAAGATGCATCTACTTCCTTTTAGAAAGAATACAGATATTGGGAGAGTAGCGACTGAAGTGAGCAAAACCTGCCTGTTTCTAATGGCAGCCGACATCACATAGTCCACGTTATTCTGAAAACGTTTTACGAAACGCCATATGATGAGGGTAAATATCTATCGGTATAATCAACGGAAATTCGTGAAATACATTTTGTATACTGTATGCAAAATATACTTCAAAAGCCCAAAGTATAACCTTGAAACAGACGTCCCTCTGTCTGAAATGTAAGAAAGGAAAACAATCCGTTCGACATTGGCAAACTATTGTATATTACACTTTTATGAAGCGTCACAAACAGAATAAATTGTAAGAATTGTCCTCGGGTTTACTTTCGCATATTAACCGGTAAATCCACTCTTGACTCTAAGAAGACCGAAATATGTTCAAAAACAGTTAATGGATGCGAAGGAATTTCAAACAATTAGACGTGTTCAGTCTAGAGTATTAGATACAACCCACATCGTCCATTCAGAAGTTCCGAAATTGTTGAGACTCGTTGTTCTAAGGCGGTGGTGGTCAAACTTGCATGGACAACTCAATAAGGTGGATTCAACTTAGATTTCCACAAGTTTCCATAAATGTAAGTGGGCACTATTCATATTATGTTTAATTTTTGCTTAGATGTTTCAAATTCGTTACACCTAATTGTCTTAGGTATGCATTGTGACACATCTGAGGCACAATATTAACCCATCTCGACATGTTTACTGGAATCATATTGAAGTGATTATACACCGTTTTGAGCTAATCGACAACTGATCCGTGTATCCCTTACGTGACGTGACAATCGTAATTTTAGTCTAAACTGCTTAGCCGGACGATCAAAGAGAGTTTGTGGTTAAGGTGCTACGTAGTACTGTTCCATGTCTCAACTGTGATCATTGGTGTGACAAAGCTTTTATGTCGGTTACGACATAGCTTCTAGCTTCTAGCGATTTCGGTTTCTTTGCGTTATGAGATTAAATGATTATTTATAAAAGTATTTTCAGCTAATGTAACCTTCGGACTAAGTACGTAATCATACGCACACGTACAACCGTAGAAAATATATCATTGTAATCAATGCGACAACCACTAATTTAATTACTGTTGTATTTGTCGAAACCAGTTGTGGTGCGTGTTCCCTAACCTACAGCAGGTATGATATCAAAAAGAGACCTGTGGATGAAATCAATCAAGAGAACACTGCACTCGAATTATAATCCAAATCGCTGCGTTCTCATGTTTATTGCGATTCGGGTGTGAGTGTTATTAACTTTTAAATTGTTAGACTTGTGGTGAATTGTGCTGCAATCGACAATTGAAATGTAAAGCATGGGATGACTGACGTTGGATTGAGTATCGACGAAGCCCATGTAAAGCTTGTAATTAACGCTAATAAAGGAAAAGCGATATAACTGAGATTGTCCTGACAAATGTTTCAATTTGGCTATTACATATATATTTGGAGAGCAATGTATCGCAATGGAGAAGTATGTGGCAAATGGATATTTCATTGGTCCATATAGTTTCGAATAAGGATGGGCTTAAATTTTATCCGTATTTCCTGTCATGCACCTTGGAACAGTTGATCAGTGGTAAACAAAGTTATACTTGCCTGACAATGTTAAATATGGTTCTTAAAAATTACCAGGTTGTTCAAATACAGAATCAGAAATTGATAACTGGACGAGCACTATAGGCGCTTATGGATTACCAAATCTATGTGTTGCTCACATCCCAAGTACTTACACACCAGAACCGGTTACCGGCTGTTTACCATCATCACGTGGAGGCAGAAAGATTAGGTTCAATAATCTAGTCATAAATCACTAGGTGATTTTGCGTATGAACACGGGGTCCATTACAAGAAACCTATGTTACAGTGGCATTCACGTTTAACATTGTTTACGAGTACACAACTGCCTCATGGCTCACTGAACCTAAGCAAACTGTCTACACCTGATAACGGCAAACAACCAGAAAACGGCAGTGTTATGTATGTGCGGATGATGTGAGCAACACATTAATTTGGTCATTCATAAGCTAAGGGAGTGCTTGGCCAAGAATCAATTTGTGATTCTGTATTTGAACACCGAGGTTCCTTGTTAGAACCCTATTTAACATTGGCATGCAAGTTTAACATTTTTACCACTTATACACTATTCCAAAGCTCACTGTCCCTGATCTTACGGTCTCGACCTGATAAACAGCCAGAAACCCGTAATGGTGTGTATGTGCGGGGGATGTGAGCAACACATCACTTTGGACATCTATAAGCGCCTTGAGTGCTTGACCAGGAATCACAATGTGAGTCAGTGTTTGAACACCGTTTTTCGTTGTAACAGTGTCATTCAATTATAATTGTTTAGACATGGAGTATTTGACAATATTTAATATACTTTTGCCTCCGATTAGGAGGCAAAATATGAAGAATTATGCATTTTAGGAATTGCACAATATTTATGATTGCCCGAGAAATAGAAGCATTTCGTATGGCTTAATCGACACTATTAACTCAATAAAATTAATTTAACCTAGCTACTGATATGTAGGTCAGTGGTGTCAAACTGGAATATTTGAATATTAATTATCTATAGGCAAATTATCTACTGATGTTCCAACGCTGCTCGGATTATCAATTCAGTATGCTAATATTCTCTAATATCTTTCGTTTATTAACTTGTACATCTCATTATTTATTAAATAAGTGTTTTAGCGAATACCTATAAGTGATTTCATATACCAGCAGCGTTTGACACATAATTTTCCACGTATTTTTCGAAAAGTGCGTTTTGAATTGCGAACCCTACGTGAGAAATGTGGACAAAAACAAGAATTCTCAATGATTCATCTTATTGATTGAAAAGATTATAGTATTATAAAATCTAAAATAGTGAGCCCATCAACATAAAACATAAATTCCGCGTGATAGTGAAGGTTGGGTCAATATCGATGAAGGGCCAGTTAATAGAGATCTCAACCTCGTCCATTTTTGACTCGTGAGTAAGGTATGCCAAAATAATTTGATGAATATCGCCTCCAATTTTCTTCAGCTAATTATTTCTATCCCACATTGTGTCACCTCATCAGCATCCACCAGTCCAGTTAAAGCGAGCTCACGTGACCTTGATTTCCTTTTGATGCTCCATAGAAATCCCATTCATTTTTCATTTTGCACTTCTCCCCAAAATCTCGTATTTGACTAATTGCCAACAGCTTACATTATTACAAAGCGAAAATCTTAATAATTTATGGTTACTGAGAAGACAATAACGTACTTTGCTAAGTCCTATTATCAGCATGGATTGCAGAAGCATTTCCTTTACTTTTCGGAAATAACAAGATAACTGTTCTCAATACATCTTCGTCGCCATTGAATAATAGTTTTGTGTTCAATTTGATTTTGCGTAAACTATGTATGAAAAAATATATATTAGATATTGAATAAAATGAAATTAATCGAAAGATTCAAATCCGATGATTAGACTATAACTATAAGGTGTGAGGAATATCGGAATCGAAGTAATAACGAAATAGTTATGATAAGTTGATTGAATCCAACCAGCAATGTGCCTTCATACAGAAATCTAATGAAACAATTAAAAATGATCAAACTGTCGTGAGAGAAATAACTTTCAATCACACAGGATTTGAATTTCACTGGGCTGAATTTCATTTGAAACCAAGTTGCAAAAATTTATTAACTCATTATATTGTTGAAGTTTAACAGTTTTGGAATGTTCCATAATATGTATTTGTAAGCCGATATTTTCGCTAAGAAGTTCGTAAAACGATTTCTAATCACTGGTTTGGGGAGCAGAAATACAGATAAGATGAATTTCGCACATTGGAATATGTTGTACTAAATTTCAATCATTATTCCAACTCATTTCTCATTCATTTTATTTCTTATTATGGTAGAAATCCGATTTGCACACTTTTACAGAGATTATTGTGATTCGTATTTGGATTGGTCCAAGCTAGATCAATATCTCTAATTAGTATGTCACATATAATTTAATGGTGTAAATGATCGTAGGGTATTTTTTGGCGTAACTAGCTTCAATATATTCAAGTAGTCACTAGTTATTTAACTGAATGCTTTCTATTTAATGTAGGTAGTAGGCGTGTATTGCCGCTTGTTTCCAATCATCCAGCGATATCAGCAAATTAGATGACCAGAATAATTCCGTATAAATCAATGCTGTTTCCTCGAAAGCAACTGATTATTTTCTAAATGTTTCATCAGATAGTCAATGATTAGGCGCTCAAGTAATTTGTAGATCACCGGTAACAGAGTTACCGGTCGGTAATTACAAACATCAGAGCGATTTCATCTTTACAAAAAGGAGAAAGTATTCCACATTTCGAATCTTTAGGAATCAATCCATTTGACAATGTATGTTAAAACAGGTATGTGAGCGGTTTGTATAGCAAATTCACACATTGCCATAATATTAGCAGTGTTTTTACGTCGACTTAACGAGACGTTCAGGATTTTAGATTAAATATTGCTCGGAGGACTCGTTTTGATGTGGAATTTATTTCACTCATCGCAACCGTGGTTGAAATGGTCTTATTTGGGCTAAAGCTTCAGCAGTTTTTGATTCAGTTGTTTTTGGTCCAGCTGACGTGTTCAGGGAGACAACTCTTGAATTCTTGAATTTATATATTTGTCATACTTTTCGATCCTTTTACGTTCCAACATCTATTTGTAATATTTCTTGTGAATTTTGAAATCCAAACACTGTCCCATTTAATTGTTTCTTACGCTATTTTGTTTTACTCTTCCTCATTTGAATATTTTAACTCTATTTTGTCTGCGCCATTTCCCGTTTGGACTCTTGTACGTAACGTGATACGTGCTGGATATTTTTTTGACATGGACCCGGATTTTTACTCGGTTGACCCCAATAATTCAGGTATAATTTTACATTATTTTGATTGCCTCAATACAGTACCACTTTTATTGACATATCCTCGTCGGGTTCTGATATACCTGGGGATTTTGCGCGTCACTGAACTTGGGATGTTCCCTTGATTGCCAAATACAATCAATACATACCCAAAATTCATGTACGTTGGTGGTTTTCAATTGACAGTTAATCGCGTTTAAAGAGTATCACTCAAAGCCATAATGTTGATTGATCACAGTGCAACTAAAATGAATGGCTGTCTCCGCAACCTACCACATAAGGATCGAATTTTTCATCTTTATCTAGATACACTGCCTCACAGACGGGTTCGATTTGAACTTATCCCAAATTATAAAGTAATGAACTCAAAGATGCACCCTTTTAAGCATTTATTTCGCCTTCGGGCGTGCCATGTCACACGGATCAACCCACTGGCATTTGATATTCCACATTCTCCCCTGAACTGCTGTCGGTTATTCCCTACCGTCAGATGTTGTGCAATCATTTTGTGAAAGGATTTTCAGCAACAAATTGGATATATTTATGCGTAGTAATTACGCCCTACATCCCGTTTATAAAACATGATTTCTATCTGAACGAATATTTTTTTCAACATAGAGAGACAATACATTTTTTCTAACAGCAAACTACCGATCTTCCTAATGCATCAATTTATTTTGTATATAGATTTATTGTCCTTATACGAATAACCTGTGGTGTTGTACAGCTACGAGCTTTTTATACCAAAAATGTTTGAACCTTGAATTTTGAACCACATCTTTGCAGTGCAAATTTTAACAAATTCGGACTCTTTAAATTTTTTTAACGTCATATAGATTTACTATGCGAGTATAAATTTCATTTTCTCAAATATTTATAACCTCAGTGATGTTCAAGCACCTACGAATCCTGGCCGTACAGTCCCTACCCGATGAGCGCTAACAACACGAAAACGGTCAAAACAATGGAAATTATATTTGGTCTCGTCAGTCACATTTTAGCTGCCTTTTGAATTTTTAAACCTAATCTTTTCTATTCAGTAATCCAAGACAGAAACTAGGAATAGACTGACATGTAGACAAAAAAGTTGAATGGAACATGAAAGTGAGCGTTACGTTATCATGATGAAATAAACGATTAAAGTTGCATTGCGCGCTTCTTTCGGGAAATTTTGTTCCGTCCTGACTTGGTACGGAATACGGTTGAATAATTTGTGTGTAGCCTTGAAATCACTTAATGGTCCTTGTATCAATTGATCAACACATATTTTCTGTCTGTGTTTTGACCACAACATCAAACATCTATATTTTAATTATGCAAGTGGTACAGTAAACCAAATAGTTTATTTCGTTCGATACGGTGTTTCATTTATTCAATAAAATGTTTCAACTTCGATTGCCAATTTATAAATTATTTTGGTAGCTTCCATATATTGGAGGAAATTTTGCTGCACACCGAAAAAATCGATGACACATCTTTTACGATGCTAAATTCAATGTATTGTGCTCAGAAATATTTCACTACATAGGTTTGCTGCGCGCATAAAAGAAGCGGCAAAACAAAATTTTTGTTCAGGTCAACTTGCGACAAAAACGATAGCTGGGTGTCTTAGTGAACCATCGATCGGTGTATGATTCTCTGAGTTAGTTCTGTTTGTGTTTCAGTCATATTTCACCGTCTCACCATAAATTATTGAAGGTCAATTTTGACGGAACCATTAGAGCGCTGGTGTTAATTCATTTTTTTATTGAACCAGATAAGTATATTTTTTCATGTAGCTCATTTATGATATGAACATATTCTAATTGTGATAAGGATTGTGTTGAAAGTTTGTTAACTCTCAATTATAACCAGCGATCAAATATTCGATTTTATATAGAGTGAGTTGCGACATATCTGTAGCAATTAGGTCATTGTTCCCAACAATCGTGCAGGGCACAAGAGTTTCTGGCGGAATGATAATTGATCTGTCGATAAGACATAATTGACGGAAAAAATTTGATTTCCTTTTGATTAATGAAGGCATTCAGTTTCGTAATCATGAGAAAGCGCTTTGAAATTCGAATTCAAAATTGCTTATCACGGTGACTACGATCGCAGAAACTGCGGACTTTCCGCTGGTGCGGTGATGTTTGGATCGCCGTAGACGCAGTGCCCTCAAAGCAGTCTTGGTGGGAGGTTGTGTGTGTGTGTTTATCGACGTTCTCTACAATCTGACGCAATAAAATTTACAACCCATATGTGAGTCGTTTGGCAGCTGAGTGACAGATTTTTCATGTCAATGCGATACGACCCACATATGGGTCGTACGCCAATTTTCTGCTAAATTATGTATTTCAACAATATATTTTATTTCTCGATGTACTTTTTTGTATTTTCAGAACCTTCAAGATGGAAGCCTCTTCTTATTATGGTATATCAATGAAAACAAAACATGATGATGAGCTCATTGCTAGACACAGGGATGACAATCTATACAGAAAACAATTATACATCCCTACCTCTTGCAAAAGTTCTCCTGAATGAAAACACCTTCTTTTGTGTTGAACTGCGGTTGGAACTACTGTTGTCAACTCATTCATAATTTTTAGAAGATACTGCAGTGGACGACAAAAATGGAAAATCGTTAAATTCAGAGAATCTTTAATTCTGTCACTCCTGTTTGGATACCCAAAGAAACAGCTGAAGCCAGAAAGCTGGGCCCCTCCTATAACAGGATGCTTGTCAACTGACCATCGCTTGAACGAAATACCAGGCCCAAAAGGAAAGACAAGCAAGCGCTGTGTGGGATGCTATAAAATGATCCCGAGTTAGAAGGATCGGAAGTTGCCGATAGAATGGCGAAAAATGTATCCACAATTTGCGAAGGATTCTCTAGGAAGCCATTTATGCGCTTGCCATGTTTTTTATGATATTCATATAAAGGAGTTAAACACGTTTCCTATAATTTCAACCCTTTTTATTAAATTATCGACATCGCCTGCAAAGAAAATAACACTGAGAGTATTTTTCATTTGTTTTTAAATATTCTCTAGTATTTTCTAAAGCGAGCCAACAGTGGGTCGCTTCACAGCACAAAGATATCTTTCACGACCCACGGGTGGGTGTGTTAATTTCATGCATTTAAACGATTCGCGCATGCAAATAATTGAGCGCTTTTGGAGCTTTCTACTAGTAGCGGCGAACCAATGTGCCGTGAATTGATTACTAAAGTGATATGTGTCGTGAAAATTTGAAGGTTTAGGAAGCACTGAAATAGGTTAATTAGCCGGGTGGCGTGCAGCGCTAAGTCGATGAGTTTATTTAAAGGAATTTAACCCAAATAATTTAGAAAAATCTTTACAATTTTTGGTTATTTGCGTATATTTTTTTATTTAGCAAGTGAAACAGCTCTGAATCAATCTGGTGCAATAAAATTACAACAGCATAGCACTGAAAATTTCAGCAGTCGATCATATTAAGCAATAAAGTCATCCGCATTCTTCCTTTTTATGTTGTAATAATGAAGAAGTGAATTTGTTAGTTCAATAATTGTGAATCCAAATTTTCAAGCATTTCTAATTGGAGTTCTTTGATTTTAGCGGTTCGAAACAGATAGATTGTGATTGGGAAGATCAACATCTAAAATGTTCGACAAAAAAGATTATTGAATAACATAGCACTCATCGAATCAAAAGTAAGAGCGTATCTTAGAGAAAATTATATTCAAAGTCATTGATAATTAGATTGCTACGGAAACCTATGTCAAAATGCAGGTTCACAAAGTGAATCATTGTGAAGCTGAATGATCAACACAATGTTTTGCCTGCAAAATGCACTAAAAGAGAACACGTGTTCTTCGTTTCAAAACAGGTGAAACGTGGATACTGCTTTCAATGATATGAAGTTAACTTCTGGAAAGGTGTATCAACATAGTGCATGAGCAGAGAAAACTCAACAATTAAATCACCATTCCGTTGATTTTCACGGGAACGCTGAGACTGAAAATGTTGGTCGTACCAAGCTACCCAAGAGTAGGATCTAGGCGCATCCTAAATCAGATCTTACTGTCCCTATCTACTGAGTGTAAACTGTACGACCCCGAAGGTTGGGTTTGTGTGTGATTAAGATCTATGCAAATACGTATATTTGTAACAAATATTTGCTTTAAATTTTTGTTTTCCATATGCTGTTTCAAAATTATTGATAATCATTTCTTTGGTATATAATATAATTTAACTATACTGGACAGTTTACCAAAATTTAAAATAACGTGTTCTCGTCTATGATGCTACTAATTTTGAAAAGCTGTAAATATATTTACCTGTATTACTGCAAGCCCAATGATTATATACGCCATGGTAGAAGATATGCTTCCCATTACGTCCAGCAGAGATCCGGAACAACCTCGGTTTATGTTACTTGTTATATCCCGGAATGCTGTTGGGCATCCACGTACTGTTGAGCCATCATCGTTAAATTTGCAGCATGCAGTTGGAGTTTTGACTACAGAAAAGTTTCGGTATTTTCATGATCACTTGAATATTTCAAATAGAAGGATAATAATTAATAAATATTCCATAACAATGAAACTTACGATCTGTTTTGAAATCTTTTGAACTATACGTTCCACAACATCCGAGCTGAAAACACAATCAAAAGACAACTATTTAAAATTTGTTGACAGCAAAATTAACTAGTGCTTATCTTGTTTAAAAATGACTTTTTTGGATATCCTTCTTTCTAGTATTATGCTACTCACATAATTTTTAAAATATCATATGACTTAGAGCCCATCGCACAATAAATTGACATAGCGGTAATCAAGCAAAGTTCTCACGATAAAATGATTAAATTATAAACTTGAGTTATTAGTTCTTTGCAAAAGACTCAATCTTTCATGATACTATGAAAAGTGTTTACGGGAACGTTCCACTACACAAATATCAACTGTCATGGCAAAATGGATCAGAGCTAGACATGATATGTTGAATAACATAGAATCGTAGAATTTCCGAGCTTTCACATCAAGATTCCGTTGGACTAAATAAACAATGATTTCTTTAATGAAACTCATTCAAGATTTTACATAGTTGTATAATCTGTATCAATAAAACATAATGAAACATTTTTCGATTTTGTAATGTATTGAATTATATGAATTGTTAGAAGGAACGCGTTGAATTTTAAATAAGGTAGATTTTATCAATTGAGTAGATATAAATTTAGGCTTCTAAAAATTCGATGCACATTTAAATTCTTTAAAACTTACGTGTTTCATCAGCAAATTGAAAATATCGTTGGCTGAGTCTGTTTCCGGATCAACGTAGTTTTCTTGAAGATTTTTCAAATAAATATCTATTTGATCTCTTAACTGAAATGTAAATATAAACAAAAAAGTAATTCACCCGGGAATAATTATCAACCATTCGCTGAAATCATTGGGCGATTCCCTAGTTTAATATTTCACAAATAATACCAGATGATATTAATTAGGTATTTTTAGTTAGGCATTTGTATATGTGAGAATTCATAATTACTTTTACATTCGCCCTCTATCATTAAACACTTGAAAAAATTAGGGTATGCAAGAACTCCGAGAAAGCTTTTAGATATTGTTGTCAAGGAATTTCTAAAGAATAAAGATCTGATATGAAAAGATCCTTCTGATTTAGCAAACGTTCAAACAATATGGGTCATCATACATTATGTTCCACAGAAATGTTAGCCTTTAACCAGTAAATAATATTGACGATATGGTATTAAATTGAATGCTACGATGAATGTATCAGGTAAATGAAGCTGGATGTTTTCAATCTCTAAAATTCGTCTGAATTTCTTCCATATTGCACGTCTACCATACGATGGGTTAATATCATCACCCACCAAGAGAATTATTTCAAAGCCACGACACGATGACGATTGAAATTACAAAAGGTCGCACTTTCTCCTATTGAACTAAAAAACCGCTCTTTAAATTGAACTGGGATTATTTCCTTCAATGGAAACATTTTCGTTACCCTCTTTACGATCTGAAAGGATTATTTTTCGTGGTTGCTTAGGCATGAATTTTATACAAAAATGTTCTTCAGGCAAAGTTCCAAAACGGAGAACCCTTCAGCAGGTATGAGGTGATTAGGTAAACGGATTTATATCATATGAAATAAGATATTATTTGATTCTCTAATTGCATGAGATAAATACTCAACAACTCACCGTTGCAGGTCGACCGAAGTAGTACCCCAGAAGAGCAGATAATGCAACCATAAATATCACAATGAAGCTAAGATGCTAGAAAAATAATTATTTACATATTTAATCAATAATTTTGAATAATGAAAATTATTTAACGGTACCAATAAATTAAATTATTTATAATCAGGGTGACTGTTAACAGTGACAAGCAAATTTTCATGTTTTCGTTAGAAAGGAAGTTATATTATGCGGCATCCACCAAATAAGCTACTAATCTATCTACATTCTGCATTTGATTGAGTGAATTTCTGAGAATTGCACGAACGTATTTTAAGCTATGAGCCACTAATCTTATTCAAATGTGATAACTTCCAAAGGACTTAAGGTAACAGTGAACTACGCGAAATATTTACAACAGATGTAGACAAATGTCGGATTTCGATCGTGGCTTACTGACAAATGAAACGACTGAAGCTTCGTTGGAATAACTCCTTAATTGTTGCATTTATCACTCGGAGCTACAAAACAAATAACTTGGTGTATTAGCTTACGGCTTGACTCATGACACTTGCACCTTTCTCTGCTTTTATTAGCTCGATACTGTGAGAATATTCCAAACAGTATGCTAAGTGTTATTGGGTTGAAGTTATTTTTCTGTCTATTTTGGGACATATTTCACTCCTGGACGCGGAATATGGTACTGTTGACCACATTCACGAGCATGAATTCAAGATTCAAGATTCAAAAAGTTATGGTCACAAAAAAGCACATGGCTTCACAATTACCATATCATAGTAAATATTCGCTCAATAAGAGGTATAAAAAACAATTATACGATGTCACTGGAATAAATTAATGTACTTACCCTGAGTCAATACACAGGCATCGGCAAATCGTTGTGTAACAAATAAGTGTCCAATTTTCGAGTGAATGTTTTGATACAGGAAGATGTGATAATTGCTTCGGGAAGGGCATTCCACAGGAAGCAGAAACGTGCCGAATAAAAATATCGGCGACAGATAGTACGGAAATGGGGAATTTGTAGTGCCACTGAGTGACTTACTTGACTTGACTTATTCCTGTGAACTCCTGTTGGAGCATAGGGCTGCAACAACGCCACGCCAGCGAACTCTGTCCTGGGCTGCTATCCTCAGCTGAGTCCATGATATTCCGTCATCCTTCGCTTCACTCACGACTGATCTTCTCCACGACTGCTTGGGTCGTACCACTTTCCTTTTACCTTGTGGATTCCAGTCTAGTGCTTGCCTAGTGACGTTATCAGCTGGTTTGCGGAGTGTGTGACCTATCCACCCCCATTTTCTTTTCTTGATGTCTTGATCAACGGGGTTCTGGTTGGTTCTACGCCATAGGTCCGTGTTTGAAATCTTCTCATGCCACCTGATGTTAAGAATGTGGCGCAAGCATTTGTTGACAAATGTTTGTATCTTGTTGGTGATGTTGTGGGTAACCCGCCATGTTTCGGACCCGTAGAGGAGGACTGCTTTCACGTTGGTGTTAAAGATGCGGACCTTGCTGCGCTGGGACAAGGCCTTAGATTTCCAGATGGGGCGCAGGGTGTTAAACGTTACCCTTGCTTTGCTGATTCGGCTCTTGACGTCGTCTTCAGTGCCACCATCAATGTTGACCACGCTTCCAAGGTAAACAAAGCGGTCAGCCCCCACCACGTCTTTCCCCTGTAGATGCAGTGGCTGCTGTAGATGGTTGTTCAATCGCATCACCTCGGTTTTCTTTATGTTGATTTTCAGACCCGTCTTCTCTGTCTCTTCTGCTAGGCGCGTTAGCTTAGACTGTGCATGCTGTTGCTTGTGAGACAGGAGGCCGATGTCATCCGCAAAGTCAAGGTCTTCGAGATGTTTGGTGGGGGTCCACTGGATGCCGGTGTTGCTGCTCTCTGTGGTTCTTCTCATAATCCAGTCTATGACGATCAAGAAAATTACCGGCGAGAGCATGCAACCTTGCCTCACTCCAGTCTTCACTGGAAAGGGGTCTGTCAGCTTTTCGTTGATGATGATCTGGCATGATGAGTCCTCATAGAGCTGTTGGATGATGTTTATCAGCTTTTGCGGGATTCCATAGTGTTGCATTAGCTGAGTTGCCACTGAGTAGCTACGTGTAATTCCTGACTCACTGTATTTGAACAACTTTTGAGAGGATGATCTGGAGTATTCAATATTCTGTATGTAATGGTAACGTCACTTTTAAGTTTACGTTGAAGGGGAGTGGGAAGCTTTAGCTTTTTCAACCTTTCCTCGTATGGAAGGTCTGGAAAACCACGCACGAGTTTAGTTGCACGATTATATATCCTGTCAAGCAAGAATATATCCTTTTTCATCCACGGAGTCCATGCTTGCAAAGCATGTTCCATTGTGGGAATTAAGTAGGCCTTCATGATGCTTGGCAACGTTCCAGGCGTAAAGGTTCTGAAGATCCGTCGCAACATACCTAGAAGCTTTGAAGCACGCTTGTAAATGACCTCACAATGCACGCTGGTCGTTAGGCTGCCACATATCCAGACTGCAAGATCCTTCTCCGATTCGGTCCAGCTCAAAATCGTTTGCCCAAAGTGATATTCGTACTGAAAGGGCTTACCGATTTGCAGCAACTTGCATTTTTGAAAATTGAACGGCAGTTTATTTCTAACTGACCATTCGTGTAGTGCATCTAAATCACTTTACAGTTTTACGCAGTCTGCAGTTGATTTTATTCGCATCCAAAGTTTAACATCATCCGCAAAAAGAACTACCTTGCATGAGAGCGTCTCAGGTAAATCATTGATGTAAACTAAGGAAAGCACTGGACCGAGAACGGAACCTTGCGGTACACCACTGGAGGTATTAATGGCTCCTGATTGTACCCCGTTAACTCGAACGGTTGCCTTGCGCTCATTGAGGTAGCTTTCGAACCACACGAGTAGCTGCCCGTCAATACCAATCTGTTTCAGCTTCCGTAGCAACAGGAAGTGATCTACTTTGTCGAAAGCTTTCGACATATCCAGATAGCACGCGTGCACACTGTCTCCTGCGTCCACCGTTTGGGTATAATCGTTTAATACCGTCAGCAAGTTTGTCAAGCATGAGCGAGCTTTACGAAACCCATGCTGGGCGACAGATTGTATATTTTGTGATTCCAAGTGATGAACTATATTTTCTGTCACTATGCGCTCCATAACTTTTGATATCATTGGGAGTAGGGTGACAGGACGGTAGTTCGCGGGATCTGAACGGCTACCACAATTATAAATTGGTGAAATTACCCCTGTCTTCCACTCTGTTGGCACCATTCATTCCGTTAGGGAATGTTGGAACAATTAGCATAATGGTTCACACAGCTGCTGTTCACAGAATTTTAGTAGTGCTGGTGTTATTCCATCGGCTCCAGGAGATTTCCTAGGGTTCAGTCGACACAAGTGCCTTCGTATAATAGCTGAATTTATCTCAACATCATTCAGTTGTTGAGATACAATCAATGTCAGTAATTTCTCATTCGCCTTAATTGTTATCTGGCAAAACACGTTTGCGTAAAATTGAGCGAGAGTATCAGCCGTTTCCTTTGCTGTGACTGTTAATCCATTCTCAGAAATAACAGGAAACACCCCTGGTTTCACACTGGACCGAGCATTGACAATCCGATAGAGAAGTTGAGGGTTTTCTTTCATTTTCAAAGACAGAGAGCGATGGTAATATTACTGGTCCTGTTTGACGAGAGCATTCACTTTGTTACGAATTTCACAAAATTGCTGCTAAGAGGCATCAGTTCTGCTCTTTCTGTGTTCAGTCCAAGCAAAGTTGCGTTTCCCGATCCATTTTTGTGCGACTGCGAAGCTTAAATCGGAAGTCACTTGCCTGTCGTTCATCAACAAATCGCGAATTATGATTTATGTTTGACTTAAGTATTTTCATGAGCGCACTGCAATGTGTTTCGGTGTTGTGCTGATCAATTTACTAGCTCAAGCGTTCCACGTAGTCCCGCGTAGTCGATCTTTTTGAATTGTTTGGCGGACGCACAAACTCGTCTAGCACTGCAAACAAACTCAAAGGCTAGCACCAGATTATCACTCCGACTGAACGGCGCAATGTAGTCAACACATTCAAATGCTGTGTTCTCGGAAGTAAAGATTAGATCCAAAATGGATGGCAATTCTGATACTCTTCTATGAGTAAAGTCAAACAAATAATTATGCAGTGGAATCAAGTCGATTACCTCACGAATTTTGTGATCAAATATGTGTAAAGGGTGATCGGATCTGGCAAAGAGATGAGGAAGATTGAAGTCCCCCATGAGTAGTAATTGCAATCTTCACTTCTATCCGGCGTAATTTTGCGCTTGTAATAACCTGTCATTTTGAGTATCATTCGCAAATATGGATGAAGAAAACTAGTCACATGAGTAGGCCTGAGGAACTAATCAGGATTGAGATCATTCGTTAGAATGCATGCAGATTGGAAGTTAATGACCTTCAAACGGTGTTGAACTGGTTAAAAGAAGATGCATAAACTTATGCGTAGATATTTATAATACATATATTGTTATGTCGTTTTTCAATGCTTAATGCGATACCCAGACGAGTAGCACAGTATTTAAGGGGTCATTTTTATTTCGTTTTCATTGGAACCTGCTGATGCATAACGGAGTTCAAAAATGGGCAGTATTATACTGGTTGCTGCCAAGGGTTTCACGGCAAGTGAATGTTTGTGGATAGCTTTTTTACATCTTAAAAAATGGACGAATGACAAGCAAAAGGCCATGTTTTAATTGAGCTTATGCATTTTAAAAGCAAACGAATGGTGAACTATTGGTACTTTTCGTCAATTGTCTAATGAGTAAAAATACTTACCGCTGCATACAATCTGACACCGCCACGCACCGACGCAGCCACGCCAACAATTCCGACCAAGACCCCGACCAAACTTATGATGAAAATCGCAACGCATTGCATTTCTGTTTTGATCAATGATTGAAAAAGTATAAATTGACATTACTGGGTAGAGTGATGTTAAATTATTTACTTGAACTACGAAACGATGAATAGATAACTACTTATTTCTGTGTACAATAATAAAGATCATTTCATACACCTTCTCCTGGTATAGGATACATGGATGTTACAAAAAGAGTTCAACTTAGAGATGATTTTGATTTAGCACTCATTTATCTCTCTATTATCTTTTTGCTAAACCCGACGCACATTTTTAAGCAACAATTCAAAGGGTGCTTTTGTCGTAAACCAGTTATACATGATTAGTTAGCCTTATTAAAAGCGAGATTAATCACAAATCTATTTAGTTTGGATCTCGGGCTTCACATTTTGTTTTTTATATTTCATGGAGGGATGGGTATGATTAAAATTAGTAATATGTTTCATGCATGCTGCATAGAAGGTGTGCTAATAAATTTGTGCTGAATGGTAAATCTTGAAAACTGAAGCTCAATTCTCAATGTATTTTAAGGATATATTAAAATAATGATTAATGTAACTAGTAATCCTACAAGCGAGCCAAAGTTCAGTCGACTTAACGCAAAATTGTACGTTAGACAGAGAGACAAACGGATTTTCAATACCATATTGTAATCAGAGACACTGACCGCTTCTTTACCCATTCCTTACACACCACGGCCGGCTTCTGGCTTATTGCCGTCATTGAGTAGAGATGGTAAGATCAAGTTCAATGAGCTCAAAACAGTGGTTTAGTAGTAAACAAAGGTAAATTGTATGCCAACAGGTTTTTACAAGCAACCACGATTTTCAAATACAGAGTTTTATTCTTGATCACTTTAAATTTATTATCAAATCTTCACTCATTAGTCCTGATTGTTAAATCTCCTCTTGGTGAAAACATTCATCAAATCAAACACCAAAGGAACACCTTAATCACGTAAAGTCGCCACTTTGTATACTCGTGAAATAAAAGGTCTTCTGTGATTTATTAACAATTTTTTTCATAATATACTTGAATTTGACCTACGTTGTACACGGAGTAGTTGGACCGAAGTACTTTTATATACGTTTTTATCCAGATTACTTCGAAGGTTGCCAAAATATAGCCTTTCCGCAGCACTAGCCATCAACTCGCCATTCCATGCGAACAAAGCGCTGACAATTGCAGCGACCAAGAAAATCAGCTGCCAAAAAAGAAGAGAGAAATATATTTTAAGGGTCACATTTAATTGAGCTCCTTATTATACAAAACTTCCAGAAATAATTTGGAAGATTCTTGAAACATTAAACTGATAACTTTATAATTTACATCAAATTTAAGTTGATTAATAGATATTCGAACGAGTTCCGCACGGTTTGCTCCATAAAATCGCGAAAATAATTTTTATGAATTTATGAGGTATGAAGTATCTAAAGTATGAATTCTGAACTACTAGCCAACAAATACCTAAATTAGTAACAACATGAGGGCACACGTGTATTATATATCCTGTTTAATGGTCACCTCAGAAAAAGAGTTGCAGATTTATATTAGTTCGCTACGTTCAAAATAATGAACTTTTTAATTGATTGAAATATTTTTGAGACCAAAAATTGCTCTATATACACATACATATATATTTTCATAACTGGTATTATCGCTTCATTTATTTAGCTTTAAGTTAAGCCAAACATCTCGCACTATGAAAGCAACAATCTCAACAAAACTGCGGTCGCTTCTTGTTTTCTGTGCGCGTCTGTTGCTTAGAGAACGCCTTAACTTCTTATCATTTACTGTGCTCTAGTGATTCAGTTTTCGAAAAAACTGGATTTATTTATGATTAGAAATTTCCTCTTACAATCGTTTTAATATAATCCAAATAATACAAGTGCATACGACATTTATACTGACTTAACCTTTGTAACATACGAGACAATACACGGCATGTTTTTATCAACAAAATCTGTCAGACTATTCTAGGCCTCCTATATTCATGTTTTTTTAATATTTTGTGTACTCAGCTTTGATGAGTTTGCAATTTCGTCAAAAAATCATCCAAAAATATTGAATGCTTTATTTTTAAATTGAACAACTACCAACCAGAACGATTCGACAGGCGAGAGAATTACTTAGAAGTATTTCGTTCCCTACAATTAAAATTCCCAAATAACGTAATGCTGGTTTTTAATGACGAATTTGCACACAATGTTTCGGTAAAGTAATTGAGAAACATCAACTTACAGCAAGAAAACCGCTCACAAATAGCAAAGTCCACGGCAACAAGCGACTGAAGGTGTACATTTGAGATTTTCGTAGGAAGTATATTCTGGAAGAGTAGGTAAATATTTGAAACTCAAACTACAACATTGATATAAAGCTTTAGTATTCCCGTTGTATGAGAATTGGGAAACTCCTATGGATTCCCTCTTATTTAAACTTGATATAATTCGTAGAATACCTTATTATTTGAACAGTCAAGGTAGTTCAAGGTAATTCAAGGTTTTTAATGGTCTAAAAAGCAACAAGCTTAACAACAACCATAGGATGGTAAAAAAATGAAATTTAAGTGTATAAACAATATAAGAAGATAGATTAAACAGTATATAAGTGTTCTGGAAACGAATAATGCAATACAAATTCGTCGAATTTCGTTTTAAAGTCATGCAAGCTAGTGGCGGGATAAACGGTTGAAGGTAAACTGTTCCAAGTAAAACAGACACGGACAGAGTAAAAATACCTTCTACAGTTCAGGCGGGAATGGGGTACGACCAGCACATATTCATGGGTCCGATAATTCCTCGTATCCCTTCGTGTGAATAAATCTTGTAAGGGATGGTTCGGGGTATGGAATGTTTTGTAAAGTAAGATAAGGTCTCCTCTGATTCGTCGATAGGGAAAATCAAACAGAATCAGTTGACCTATCCTTTCTTAATATGGTTTGTTTCGGATGCTGAGAGCTAGTTTTGTTGAGCGGTGATAGATTCGCTGCATAAGTTCCACATCTATCTTGAGCCACGGTGACCATGACTGCACACCGTATTCCATGACTAGTCTTTATTATGTATTCATGATCCTTGGGAATATCTTGGGCGAAAATTTCCAAATACACGTTTGAGTAGATTTAGAACGCGTGTTGCTTTTTTAAAGGCACTGTTATTTTAATGTGATGTTTTCAAACTGGAGCAATCCAGACACCCAAATCTTTTTCTTCACTGCAAGTTTCAAGGACATGCGAACCTATGTGATATGTGAACTCTACTCGATTACACACATTCATGATCCTGCATTTGTTGAAGTTAAACGGCAGTTTGTTCTTCAAAGACCAGCTGTCAAGCGTATCAAGATCCTTTTGTAATAGCAGACAGTCTTCTGGACTTCGAATGCTGCGCCAAATCTTTATGTTGTCCGCAAGTAACGAAATGTTGCATCGGAAAATATCCGGTATTTCATTGACATAAACCAGAAAGAGGATCGGACCAAGGAATGAGCCTTGGGAAACTCCGCTAGTTGCTGCAATTGGTTTGGATAATGCACCATCAACACGTACCTGGTTAGTGCGATTTGTTAGGTAGTCATTTAGCCAAGCTTCTGCAGTAGTAGGGAATGGTCAACACGATCGAATGCTTTTGAAATATCCAAGTAGCACGCGTGTATTGCTTGTCCTTTATCTACCGAATTTGTCCAATCATCTAACGTTACCAGTAAATTACACAACAGGATTAATTTCGACTGAATCCATGCTGGTTCCTCGAAAGCAACTGATTATTTTTGAAATGTTTCATCAGATCGTTAACAATAAGTCACTCAAGTAATTTTGAAATCACTGGTAACAGAGTAACGGGTCGGTAATTGGAATCATCGGAGCGATTTCCACCTTTGTAAATTGGAGAAATTATTCCTCCTTTCTAATCTGTAGGAATCACTCTGCTTGCCAGTGTTTGCCCGAACAAATAAGTGAGTGGTTTGTATAGCAAACTCGCAAATTGCTTCAATATTTTCGGGGTTATTCCGTCGGCCCCAGGAGACTTTCCGGTTTTAAGATTAAATAAACCTTGGAGGACGCGTTTCTCAGTGACACTTATTTCACTTAGGGCAACCGTGTTTGAAAGTCTTGGATTTGGGCTGTTTATTGCATGTTCTATCGGGTTGAATACCGATTAATAAAACGTGGCTAAAGCATCAGCAGTTTCTGCTGCAGTTGTTGTTGGTCCAGCTGATGTGTTCACGGACGCTACTCCAGGTTTCACCTTAGCTTGATCGTTAACCATACGATATAGTATTTTGGGGTTTCGCTCCATCATGCTTGATAACACTTCTTGGAAGCACAACTTGTTTTGGATGACAAATTTGTTTACTTTGTTCCGCAGTAAACGGAATGTTTCCCAGGTCTCGGATGATGGGTTTTGCCGATGGTGTCGCCAAGCAATGTTTCGTACCGTTAACCACTTACGCGTTCGGCTTCTTAATTTAAATTCAAAGTTTTTTCTTGAGTTCCTGAGGACAAATTCGGAGCTCACTTCGATTGAACTTTTGAGATTAGAGATTAGCCATATCCAAAAGTCATGTACGTTGCTGGTTTCCGGTTGGCAGTTAAACGTGTTTTTCAGAGCATCACTCAACGCCATAGTGTTGATCCGCCTAACTCTTTTACGGGCATCATTTGTTCTTACAGCTTCAAACAGATAGTCAAACTGGATGACGACGTGATCACTTAGTCCCAGTGGACTTCCGTAAGCAACGTTATCAATGTCATGTTCATTGCTTGTCAGAACGAGATCTAAGAGTGAGGGTGAATCGTTTCCGCGGTATCGGGTATTACATGTAATGTGGTTATAAAGAGGAATATCGTCAAACAACTCACTGAATGTGCGCTCGAGGGAGTGTTCTGGGTAAATGGTGCTGCTCTGCAGATTCGGTAAATTGAAGTCACCCATAATCAAAAATCCACAAGTGTATCTGGAAGTAACCATGCGAATTTTATCCAGTAGGGACAGATTGTAAGTTTCCTGTGCAGACGGTGGGCGATATACTACTCCCAAAACACAGTCTTCGCCGTTAGCTAGTCGGATTGAGCACCAGAGTGTATCCCGTAACACGATGTCTGGATCCGTAATCTCACGGCACAGAAGGTTTTGGCTATAATACAAAGCTACTCCTCCTCCTCTGGTTTCACGGTCATGACGAATAACTGACATTCCTGGTAATTCAAGTTCACTATTTGTTTGCTGAGTCTGCAGCCACGTTTCCGTTACGGCGATGATGTCTGGTGAACATCTCAGAAAAACTGCACCCAGTTTGTTTTGTTTCCGAGACATTGTGCGTTGGTGTAGATGCATTTCACAGTTGTTTTTCTCAACAAGGATGGGGTGTGGGGAAGAAGGCTAGTGGAGTGCAGAATATATGTTAGGCCGACTCCTCCAGAGTCGGCAACTGAAGGTTTTTTGATTGCAATGATGCTTGATCGCTTTGGGGTTGTACTGTTGGAACACAGTGATCTATCGTATCGGCTGAAATTGTTTCTGACACGTTAACAACTGATTGACTTGGTAGTGTTTCTATTGAACTTAGTGGTGCATCTATCTTTCCAATATGGTGTTTCGATGCACCTAGTCTAATTTCTCGCGGGATTATCTGCGGCCATTTTCCCAACGAGTTTTGACCGTGTTCAACATATCATT
>JACCGJ010020734.1:0-11863 GCA_013407085.1 Atriophallophorus winterbourni
AGCACGAAACCGGTCGTGGGGTGTGTGATGGAGATGCATGAGTGGGGGGCTCATGTGAATGAACAGGTTGGTCGTACCAACCTTACCCAACAGTGGCATACAAGCGCGACTTGTCTCGTGTGCGCTTAATTATTACCGATGTGTAGATGATCGCAATTTGTTGCCAGAGGGGGTAAATACGTTTCGCTTGTCTCGTCTATTGCCTTTTGATTAAAATGGCGAAATAGACCAGATTCAACTGACCCTCGATTATGTAAACATGATACGCTCTTCAAAGCCATTATAGACCTTCATCAAGCAAGATTTTAACGTCTGGTTTGTAGTGGATAGTGAGGAATGGATCCTGAGACTGAGTCGGTTCCAGTTATATCCACATACAATTTTGACTCCGAGACAACCACAGAAGAACGAACACCGTGTGTGGACAAACAGTGTGTATTGTAATTAATGAGTGAGCTGATTATGAAGAAACGGTATTCAAAAGCTGAACATCGTTCACTGAGTTAACGAACAGAAAATCGGTGAAATGTGAGTGATAAATCAATATGGCGTTATCGGTAATCGAAACGAAACTATAATGTCTAATTTAACAAATTAAGATGATTCAAAATACAAGACTGTACAAATTACTATAGAATTCCCCCCATAGAGCGCTGGGAACAATAAAAAGGCCCTCGAAAAAAAGCATTAGGTTATCAAATCATCAAACTTTTAGGGCGACCAAAACTTTGGGTAGATTGAGACACGTAAGGGGAGTTTATCAGGTATAAGGTTGGTTTCTGGCAAACCGGATGACGGAACGTTTTGGTCTGGGTTTGACGTCTTTGGAGTAACATTTTGGTTATTTGCTTTCGCTTCCTATGTTGGTTCTACGTAAGCGACATTTAGACGATCCATACTGACGATTTCTTTTGATCCATTCCGGCCAATAACGAAATAGTTGGGATACCTGCTGAGCAACTTGTACGGACCAGTGTATGGTGGTTGAAGTGTTCGACGTACATGATCAGCACGCACAAACACAAAGTCGCAGTTAGACAAGTCGGCTGGGATGTAGAACGGTTGAGTGTGTTGGCGAGTTGCGATGGCTCGTAATGATTTCATGAAGCTTCGAAGGCGACTGACATATTGTGGAGCTGTAAGATCTAAAGGTAATGTCAGGAGTGGCATGTGAGTGATAAATCAATATGGCGTTATCAGTAATCGCAACCGAACGATAATGTCTAAGTTAACAAATTAAGATGATACAAAATATAAGACTGTACAAATTACTATAGGTTCATAGAAAATCAACCTTTAGGATGACCAAGTTTATGTGTTGCTCACATCCCCCGAAATTGGTTCGTTGTACTAACCCTACGCAACCGTGGCATTCAATTATAACCTTGCCAACCTTTAGGATGTTTAAATGAGTAGTTGGGCCAACCATTTGGGAAATTTTTGCATCGCGTGTTCTGTGCCGTTCCCATGTCAAATGTCCCATTGTCCAAGCTAGGATTTTCTTGTTTGGCGAAATGTAACGCGTATTTTACAGCAGCCAAGTTGATTATCAGGTTCCGCCGAAGATAGAGTGGCAACCAAAGTCGCGTGCTGTGTTCCTGATTTCGGCGTTGGTAAAAAACGCTCGCTTTTCAAAAGATTTACACTTGAGAGATCACATCCGTGGGAAACTCACTCTGACCGCTGTCGGCATCGGCTTTTTCTTATCCATAGACATGGGCCACAAACTATCGCTTTGCCAACAATATAAGGCGTTCGCCTCAAGATCCAGCAAAGCAAACGTTACTGTTTGTTTTTTAAACAAGTATTGCGTTAATCTCGTAAAAATGTTGCCGACCATTCGGTTACTTCGCTGCCATGAATGAGGAATGATTTTTACTCTGTGTAACGTGCTGCACTGCACATATCTGCCTTGACAATCACCGATACGTTTATTTTGCACGCGCCTGCTTTGTTTGAAATACAACGACTGTTATTCTTCCCAGTGTCGAGATATTAGGTCGAATTTCGGACACATATTTGTTGCACAACGACTTGGCTGACAACCCTTCTACACGGCTATTTGCGCCACGACATGGATTATCCATCGTTGATTGTTTTTCTGAATGAACGAACATTTATTATTCTAATGTGATTGCATCTTATGACTTTAAATTCTTGAATTATTGCCATTCGACGTTTATTTCAAGTTTTACTGTGTTGTGTTGATTTTTCTTCTACTGGATAACGAATGTCATCTGTTTCTGCGCAAGCACGTGACGAATGCACTTTTTCCATTAATCGATTCGACAATTTGGCAATGACGTGTTCGCTGATTGGTCGATTCGTGGCACGTGTGTTATGGTGGCTAGTTTATGGCGTGGGCAGTGACGGAGAAGATGAGGGCTATTACAGTAAACGGCGCGGTTATCAAGGAAAAGGAACTTAAAAGAGAGGTTCCCGAATCTGAAGAGATGGGCACCGAGATGCACTGCGCTGGGGATGTACATTCTTGGTCGATTCTCACTGAAAATGAATCTACATAGGCAGAATTTTGCGTATAAATTTTAATATACATTCAGACATGAACTCGTCAGTCACTTGAGGGATTTGTAATCAACATTCTGAGTGGGAACGTCGTGTGGATTGAATAGTCGGGTTGTGTACTGATGTAGTACTAGCAAGATTATCCCTCGTTATTGGTGCAAAAATAGCACGAAAGCGAAATGAATCGAGTTCTGATTGAAATTAAGTTAAAAATCAGCATACGGAGGAACTGAAATGATTCAGGAGTCGCCACGTCTTTCAAGGTAACGCGTTTTCGCATCAATGAAACACATTCCAACTTCTTCAAGGCACGTTGAAACTAATCTTGATGTCTCCAGTAATTTAGGGCAAACAATCCGTAACCGATAGTGGTATGTAACTGCATACAAGCTGAGCAACGCAACGCATTCTTCTTTATGAGCGTCTTGAGCGCTCATCCCCGGGAATCATATTGTGATTTTGTATTTGAACACCGCGGTTCATTGTACCAGTTCTAGTTAAAAGTGGATTCAATGTCTAACTTTTTTTGCCACTTTACTGCTCAAGGAACCTAATCTTCTTGCCGATACATGATGACGGTAAACAGCTGGAATCCGGCTTTATTGTGTGTTAGTGCGCGATATATGGGCAAAACAATAATTCACCCTCGATAACATTTTGATAGATGTTGTCCGGCTTTACATTCCGGAAATAGCCTCGGCCCTTCCGCAGCGGATTAAGTCTATAGCCTTCGGACGCTTGTAGAAAGTAACAATGTAATACGCGCCAGTTGTGTGCAACTGAATCACTTTTTCCAGTGTTCCTTTCTACTTAATGTACAACACGACTCTTCTCGTTATTTTCTCGTTTCTGTGCTTATTCGGATTTTACCGTGTCTACCGTGAACTTCTCCGATCAAACATCGTGGCACTGTGTTTCTTATTCGATGGCTTTCATCGTACTGCAGAGCAGCGAATGTGCGCAATTTCACGCACGCATCAAGCATTGATCCTGCGTTAATCCATCCGTCTTGAATTACTCTTTTCTCATTGGTTCGATCGTATGCGTATTATCGACCACATGCTTGCACTGAGAGTTGCGCTCAATTGATCAAATACACAGCTTGTGTTCGGACGTTGGTATTCTGGTTTGGGAGCTATAACACAAAGTGCCTCACAGCTAGAAACTGTGCATGGGCAAAGATACTGTCAGGTTGCCCAAACGTAAACGGATATGAGTACGATCATCTAAATGGTTGTGAGTCTCCAGCGTGTACCTGTGTGCAGCTCATTTTGCAAATCGATTTAGTACTCGACAGCAGATCGTCTGAGTAATGCCGATCGCTGTGAGAGCTGCGGGAGAGATTGTTCCTCCCGAATCGGACTGTTGAGTCATTCGAAAAGCTGTGGAACCTGAAACAATCGTGTGCTTGTGATGTACATCCATGGTCGATATTCACGGATGGAGGCCAACACACAATGAGCATATCTTAGATGGGAACATGGGAACTTTGTTTTTAGTGGAGATGAGACGTACGCAATATGGGTACTTTTCAGAAGGAGACAAGCTCTGCACACACATACTAGTATGCAGGCTGTGACAACGATGAAACTTCTTTCTTGAAGCGGTTCCTCTGCCCAAGGGCATATGAGCAACGGTGTAATACTGCTCCAAGCACACACACACCCAAGGTCATATTGAGTGCACACAAGGAGTTTGATGTCACGGCATTGATAGAGAATATGAAGGCTTCATTGGAAAACAAGTTAATACAAAATGTCTTGGCAATTTTTCAATGAATCGATTCTCTTGATTGAGATATCTTGAGGTGAAAGAGATAAAATATCGCTGATACGGTGATGTTCGAGATATATTATATATTTTTGATCAAGTTGTAGATAAGGGATTGAGATTTAGCTAGTTTGTTATGGAATTGGTAGGAATTCTCGGCGAGTATAGTGTTACTAAGTTGATTTCCAAGATGCTTTCGTAGAAGATAGAGCTGGCGCTTTCAAAATGAATGCGTACAATTGAAAGAAGAGCAGTATAAGAATAGAGTAACGATAGAAAGATTGTGAATTTGATCTTATGCCTAAACGTCAAGAGAGTGAAAAACCCACGCGAATCTAACATGATAAATCCTGTTAAGCAAATTCGTTGGAATATGTTTGGACCGATCTGTATTCATAATGTGCAAAGAAATTGAGCGCAATCGGTTAGAGTGGTTTTTTGGGTAACGTTTTCACTTCTGCACGAATCTTCGTCAGACCAAGGTGTGATAGTCAGGACAGGAACAAACTGATTAAGTAGTAGTTCCAACCCCCCCACCACGGATTTGACCTTACCGCTAAAAGCATAATATACGCCTACGTTGTTTCACGTATAGTGGGAATGACCAGGATCAGTGGTCCATTTTCCTCCTAGTGTGTATCAACATCAATCTGATACAAGTGAACACGGTCAAGGTCAGTTGACACAGGTTAAGCTATGGGAAATGGTGACGCTCAGAAACCTGAAGATGGGCTAAAGAAACTGTCACACTTGCTGTCACGCAAATTATTCAGCAAATGTTCTATACATTTTTCAGCATTTAAAACACATGCATCTCTCTTCAGATGAGGTAGTAATTTCATCTCGTTCAGTTCAGAGACTGTCTGAAGAGCTGTTTCCAAGTACAGTACATCCAATGACCAAACTATCAGTGCATTTAATGACTAAACGTTGAGGGCGACTCCGGAAGAGCAAATAAGTATGTTGGAAAGAAGAATGGAGAGAGAGTCGCACCTTGAAGAACTCCTTCTACAATCGGGAGCAAGGGAGAACATAGTCCGTTGCGTTTAATGTATTGAGATCTATCCCTAAAACATCTGTATATTCGGGGAATGTGAGCAACACATCACTTTGGTCATCTGCATATTCAGTTGAAGATACTGTGTGGTATCGGCTTGGCTTTCAGTAATTCTACGAGTTGTACATGTTCATACAGAGCTAAAAGCATGTGTGACGTCAAGTCAAGTATCGTTTTGTAATGTACAATTGTGGTAAACTCAGAACTCAGAAAGTTTTATGATAGAAAAGGCAGTAAGCTTAACAATAACCATAGGATGATAAGGTATATGGAACAAAAAATATAAAATCTCTCAAAAATCAATAGGGACAGTCACATACCGCATGGTTCGTCATAAACTCATCAACAGATTCCGAGCGTGTGATTTCTTCAAGCAAAATGTTCCAAGTGAAACAAATTCTTACTGAGAAAAAATTAACACGAATATCCAATCGAGAATGCGGAATGGTTAAAGACTTTGAATGATTTCGTGTTCGAGTATGGCCATTGGTCTTTAGCAATTGTATAAGGGGATGGTTATCAGTATGCAAGATTTTGAATGTCAACAAGAGGTCACTCTGTATCCGTCGTTGGGTAAAATCATGTAGATTTAGTTTTAACATTCGCTCTTTGAAACGCAAATTTCTGTATCAGGAGATCAACTTTGTCGCACGATGATAAATCCCGTCAAGTAGTTCGATATCCCTCCTTAGCCATGGTGCCCAGGCTTGAATGGAATGTTCCATTACAGGACGTACATTCGTATTAATTAACCGGGGTAAAGTTTCTGGCGTGAAAATCCTGAATATTCTTTTTAGAAGACTCAAGAAACGGCAGGCTTTATTGTACACTGTCCGGCAATGATGTCCAGCCTTAAAGTTAAACAACACCCAGATACCGAGATCTTTTTCTGCGGTGGTCCAGTGTATCTTTTTCCTCACACCAAATCACATTATTTGTAATCCATCCATGGCCTAGTGAAGCGATATTAAGTGTGATATTGCTGGAATTTCTTCGAATCTATGACCAGCTTTGAAATGGAGGCTTGGTAGTAATTAGAATAAAGGATGTACATGTCTGTCACCACACCGCGTCTACGAATGATATGGCATTCAACAAGCAAGACGCTCCATCTTGGCAAGAATGTTCCTTTAGCATATAGACTAGGAACTGAAAACTTGGCATGGAGCTCGTTGGAAAAAAGTGGAAACCTGAAGAACACGGTTCATTGCCTAATTACCCAGCACAACGAGTCAATTGACACTGATTCATATGTATACGACTAAACGTGTGATAATGAAGAACAAGTCCAAAGTTATTCGAACATATTCAAAAGCTAACTAGGTTCTATAAATTTTCAGTTTATGCCGTGAACTACCAAGTTTGTTCACGCATTGTTCATGTGCACGGCAGTTCGCCATTCGAAGCCACCAAACCAATTGGACGCGTGGGCGGATCACGTGCCGCTGTCGTATTGATCGCTGACCGATCTTTCAGTCTACTGTGCAAAATCGATATACAGACAACTGTCGGTCGCCTAGCCCGCTATCGCAGTCATTTGCCTGACCCATTTTTTACACTCAGATATCGTGTGGAAATGTGGAAAGCCCTAAATGTGGATTCGAGTCTGGGCTGGTCGATCCCAAGGCTCATACCAATCCATGGCGATAGGATAATTCGCTTAGAACTTCCGAGTTGAAATGAAATTGTCTACGACGATGTGGGGCAACTCAAAGCTTAGCATTCTGCAGTGATCTTATGATGGAGGTTCGGTAACGTAGCAAATAGCTTCCAGACTGACAGATAGATTTGACCAGCACTTGTCTGTTCTTAGTTTGGTGTGATCACATGGCCAGTCTCATTGACTTTCTCGAACGTACGAGGATGCCATTGTAGAAGAGTTTGCAAAATAAGGAACTGGATCAGCCATGTTGTGTGGAAGAGTAAAATTGGCAACTTAACTCGCACCGACAGGATGAGTATTAATGATGCCATCTTATCCGATGCGCAAATGGACTGCAAGAATACAATCCTGCGTACTTGTGTTCAATAAGCCTTGAAAGCTTGGATGTGTGGTAAAGAAATATTCGACATTAACAACCATGGTGAATCACTGTTCGGATGAGTAAGTCTCGTAGCTCGGTGTTTTGTTGTGTCTACTTCCGGTGATGTGATGTAATCGATTGTTGTTCATGGGAGGTTCTAATTTGGTTCACTACAGGTTCTTTGTTTGGAAACGCGCCAGTGTAGAGGTGAGAGGGTTATGGTTGGACGTGACAGCGCTTCAGACAACTCTTTATCTGCCCTCTTTATGTACTATATGGATAAATTAAACTCTGACAAGCGGTGCACCCATCTAGGGTATTTTTGTCATCAGCCATGTTAGAGTCTTGTGGTCTTATTTCACACAAAGGTTTGTTGTAAGTAAGAAGGCTGTTCATTTCTCAAGTGTACAAACGATTGCGAAACATGTTTTCTATGTGGTTGAGTATTTTCGCCGCGACTTCGTTCAGATTCGCCGGGCATTTTCGACCATTCCAGCAGACTTTGACCAGACGGCTCCATTCGCATCAACAGTGACGGTGAACTCTTGTTTTGGGTCCAGAATGATCAGGTAGAGCGGTCTTGCAGTCATCATAGCTTTGAGTTCTTTAAAGGCTCTCTCCGCTTCGGCATTCCATTGAAACTTTTCGCTCTTCTTCAGTAGCATGAATAGCGGTTGTGCTTTTTCTGAAAGTTTCTTATGAATTTCAATGCCAGAAATGATATTGATTGTCTCTTTGAGTTTGGAACTGGATAGTTTTTAATTCTTGTCAATTTCTCTTCATTAGTTTGGTCTATGCAAACGATTTTCGTTGAATTTCCTTGCTGTTTAACTTTAGCGCTGCATCAGAAATCCTCCCCGACACCCCTTCAAGCTGTTCCAGATGCTGAGAAGATGACGATATCGCATCCACAGACAATTACCCCTTTGAGACTGCCGACTAACACGAGTAATAAGCTCGCTGCGGCAAATACTTTCGACTAGAGCTTAAGGAGGTTGGCACTTTGGCATATCGCGGGTAATAGACCACTAATCCGCAGACCATCTCTATATAGTCCTTGATCAATATTGCTCCGTGATATACACTTTCAGCTTCTTTTCACACTAACTAACCCAACGGTTTCTTATGCATATGGTACCATTTTTCTAGTATGGGTCCCGGCAAACTTCGGGTGCATGCTTGGTTTGGATACCTACTTAGATGCTGCGTGCGTGAATCCATTAAGGATGGTGATGCTAATGTATTCAGTGGTGGCTTCAAGCTAACGTCTTTGTTCGCCATCCTGTCATTGTAGTAAACGTTGACGTATCCCTCAAACTGTTAACTGTGAACAACTGCTACTATGATCATGAAAATAAAGTTTGCAATGAATCGGTTATAGCAAGTTTTTGCACTAGGGTAAACGAACATAGGAAACGAGTAGGAAAGCAACCCCGCAATCCCAGTGAATATCAATCACTGATTCGGGATTCTGCCCTAGCTGAACACTTGTTAGACACTAGACACAACGTAGATCTTGATAACGTGGAAGTGATAAGACGGGGTGTGAAATCTTATAGGGAAAGACTTCACGCCGAGGCGGTTGAAATAACAAAGGCTGAGGGGGCGAATGCGGTGACCAAGGTGGATGGGGCGGATATCTCAACAATCTGGTGTTCGGTTCTGCATCGGATAAGGATTAACGAAAATAACACCTAATGTGCATATGATTACGTAAACAGTGTCAGCAGACGCTTTTCACACCTGTGCACTTGATAACCAATGTAGGGATTAACACAGCATTTAGTGGGGGTGATCAATTGTCTTGGTCTCGCCTGCCTATCTTAGAGAACTCAGGATTGGTCAAGATAATGCCATTTAAACGTGATTACTGTCCGTACCGACACGCTTGGTCTGACGAAGCTTCTGTGTTCAGAAGCGAAACGTTACCCAAAACTTGCAATCACCGATTCTTTGCAAACTTTGCTTTCATGATTATGGACTCCCGATCGGTCTCGAATATGTTCAACCTTGCAACTATGATCACATTTGATGTGAGATTTCTTGTGTGAATGTTTCATCGGGCACTGCGTTTCGCGATGCCCACGTGTTCAAATTTGCTCCAGGGTCAATTCGAAGAAATGAGCGACAGATCGACAAGAAATTGAGATAAGTTCATAACGTTTGAAAGCATACGAGTAAATTCATCTTTTTAAGCTCCAAGTGTTTGGACGATATTTGTCAATTTGAAGAATGCAATTGCTTCTTGTCCGTGGTCCAGGCTTTTACAATAGTTCCTAGGTGTACACAGAGTTTAGAGGTCTTGGTGACCACCGTTCCACTCTCTCAATGTTTAATGATGCTTATATCTCCACCGGCTGACAGTAAACTTCCAGAAACCGGTAGTGGAGTGTAATTTCGGGAGATGTGAGCAACACATCACTTTGGTCATCCATAAGCGCCTTGAGTGCTTGACCACGAATCACTATGTGATCCTCTGTTTGAACATCGTGGTTCGTTGTACGAACCCTATGTAACAGTGGCATTCAAGTATAGCTTTGTTTACCACTTATCCACTGTTTCAAGGCTCACTGAGCCTGATCTTACTGTCTCCACCTGACGACGGCAAACAGCCATAAACCGGTTGTGGTGTGTAAGTGAGATAGATGGGAGCAACCCCCAGTTAACGGAAAAGTTGAGTTGGAAAAAAGGTTCTCACAATGAAACATCGTTGGGCAACCTTCGCTTATGATAATTCGCTTCTACTCACAAACAAGTATGCTTTCGAGTATACTGTAACATTATTTGTTCCTACTCGTGCTGCTAAAGTTGGATTCGATCGCTTTTCCCACGAAGTCTAAAGGCTTGATAATTTAAAACAGATCACTCCCATACTCGAAAGTCTTTCTTGTCCATTTGCGCTAAGATGGATCACAGAATCAACGATGTAAAGTGCAAGGGCTCAGTGTCTGTCCGACAATCGCCTGCCATTTTATCGATTTTTTACAACCAGCCATGTATGCTTTCATATGTGTCATCGCCTGCGCCGCGTGGCCTGTCAATCGATCAATATGCGATCAATAATAAAATTGTCTCGTATAATGGATACCGGCCATTCATCCTGTCATATGAGTCATCGCCTGCGCCGTGTGGCCTGTCAATCGATCAATAATAAACGTGTCTTGTATACTGGATTGTGGACAATGAAGCCCAATGTTTGATCGGGTTGTCATTTGTTCGTCAAATGTAGTGTGAATAAAAAATGAAACACAACTTTTACAACGCCCATCACTACCAAGGTTGCTTCCATTTGTATGATGATATCTTCGGCGGCAGGCGATGATACGTCTAGAGTTATTCAGCCCGTCTTTAGGGTTGTTGTTATTGTTGTTGGCCTCCTTAGGTCGATGTCAACCATGATTGTACATAACAACGCATGATTCTTTCATGTTCCATAGCATTTCAAATAACGAAGCAGTCCGATTCTTGAGGAACAATCTCTCCCGCTGCAGTCGCAACGACAAGCTGTACTCGGTCGATCGGCGTCAGTTGTACGTCAGCGGTGTGATCTGCATTCGACAGCCAAGAGCTGTATCTGCTCCTCCTCAGCTTGCAGACGACGCTTTACACAATGCCTCTAAAGTGAGCGGTCAAAAACAAGTTTTCCCAACTCGTGGGGTCAACGACACGAGCTTTCATATCTCATTTGTAAACGTTATTCTACCGCAAGTGCGGTCTGCCCAATGGTCAACTTCCTAATTGCAACTCACCGTAGAGTAGATCTTTCGGAATACGACTGTTTTCCATTCTATAGACATGACCAAGCCACTGCAGGTGGCGCTGACGTAATAGAGTGAACATGCTCTGTAGACCAGCTTTTGAAAGCACTTCAGCATTAGTCACTCTGTCCACCCACGATATGTTCAAGATACGACGGATGCTTCGCAGATGGAAAGCATTCAGCTTCCGTTCGTGTTCTGTCGTGGATCGTCCAGGTATGATGGCCACGTTCTTAAAGTCAATCGCACACTGATACATTGGTACATTCTTCCCTGTTTAAACAAGCATATTCGTTACATCCGACTAGCTAAATTTAACTTAGCAGAGGGTATTGTTTCGGTTGCAACATAGACGCTTCATCCGACCAAGTAGGTGATGTGTCTAGTGTCAGCTCAAACATTTAATCCACATAATCGAACATCTTCACTGCATTCAACTAGCAATAGTTCACTAAACATAGCTTCCTTTGCGACCATGAAGATTCGTCAGAGCAAGGATGTGCTGTGCGAGTCGTTTCCACGGTACTCGAAGAAGTTCCAGTTTAATCGATCGTCCGTGTATGACCGCATGCGAGGATGAGATCACCTCGCATTCTTCTTTGTGCAAGTGTCCTCGGCTCTAGTCGTCTGAGTCGCCCGGCGGATGGCGTGTTTTCGAGTCCAATGACCAGCTTAGAAGCTCTCTGCTATATGCGATTCAGAAGTAATATGTCTTTTGGAGCCATGGT
>JACCGJ010020735.1:0-12719 GCA_013407085.1 Atriophallophorus winterbourni
GTTTCATTTTCAGGTATGATTGATACAACCCAACCGAGTAAGTGCACCATCGTGATGTTAATAACATATTTATCGTATGAAACGTTGCACTGAGGCCAGAATATATGTGTATCAATATGTAAATATCCTGATGACAGAAGTGAAGACTAAATGTTTTGACAACATTATCAACTTCCAGACACCAATCTGGGTGCAATGCTTGATCCGTAATAGCCTGGAACCATTAAGCTAACTGTATTGTAAATTCGCCCAAAAACGTCTCTGGATATAAGTAAACGTTTGCAATCACCGGGAGTTTTGTGACGGTAAACATGATATATAACTCTTAATATTGATAGAAGGTATACAGGGATTCAATGTATAAAGTAAAATACCCACCACAGTATTACGGTATTAAAGCTAAAGTAAAATATTATACTTTTTATCGAATAGGTTATTCGAAATTTGCGGCTTAGAAAAATTTTATTTTGTGCATGTATGTTCTACTTCGTTTTTAATATCGTCATGAACGATGAATCAACTACATGTTGCGATATAAATTTCAAAAAATCGAAATGCCAAAATATAACACCAATATACAGTAACGCATCTTATTATGTATTTATTAGTAGTTGTTTCGAATATGTATTATTAAGTCTATTTGTTTATCACGAGAACTACAGGAATAAAAATTAACAATTTTTACAATCATTTCGCGGGATAAAGTAGAGTTTTTGGGTCATACATTTCTTGACAATTGGCCAACAGAAAATACTTTAAAAGATTTATCCAGAGGTTAATAGTCTTAAAATCATTAGCTCGTAAACAGTACTAGACAATGCTTTCGAGTTAATTGCATAGTTCTGAGTAGTACTGGATAAGATTGTGGTATTTTTAATATTCATCACATTGACAAACCGCTTTAAGATCGCACGTTTGTGTTTGCCGCTCGTCGCGCGTACAGTAAGATTTGCAACCATGTGGTTCACGATAAATGGGTTTCGGAACATTTAGGCCGGGGTAGGTTTGTCGTGTTCTTCGTTTATAATTGAGGCCAGATTTTGTTAATTTTAATTTTTTTGTTAATTTCTGTGTATTTTCTGTCGAAATGACATGCTCCATAATGACGTTATGCCTTAAGAGTTTTCAAAGTGCAGATGACTGGATGCTACCTTATGTATATGCTGACATTGCACGGAAAAGTATTTATGAAAAACAAAAAAATGAAATAGAGCCATGTATATTTGATTACATATTATTAGAATCTTGCTGAAATTTTATTTCACTTTTCATTATTTGATGCTTATTTTGATCTGCTCTTAGCGACAAAAATGGGTCTTGCTTAAGGTCGTGTAGTAGTGTGTTGTGTACAACAGTGGTATGTGCGGATTGCAGACGCCTGAAGAATATTATGCACTTGAACGGATCATCTATAGATTCACAACGTTTATAATCGTTTCTATACTCAATTCCTTTTGCCATGATGTGCCAGAAAGTCTGACGATTCATCCATTACGAATTTCAGACAGCAAATTCGGTGGTTGCACAGAAATGTTTTCTATACGAAGCACTATCTTATGTAATTGACTGTCTGTCTGTCCGACAAAAAAATTGAGCCTCTGACAAGTTTGCGTCGTACTGTATGACCTACCGAAATTGTTGATACTGACAGGAGCTGTGAATGCGGTCGTATTGCGGCTCAAATTCCTTTTGCTTCTTGTAGGTCGATCACTTAAGTCGACGTAGGTGGTCAACCTAATTATCGGAAATCGCTCATTTCAAACGTCCACTCCAATGTAGTTCCATTCAGTCATATAGAAAGTTTTAAGTGCCAATCTCGTGGACAAACTTGAGCTGCAGTATGATCAGGCAGGTAAATTTAAATTTGGTACCGTCCTGACAATTCCTGAGGGAACGTCGTGAAAAATACTACAGTTAATCATTTGGTTCGACGGTCGTCGTGAGGAAGGAAAACTTGTTTGATAGGCAGCGGTTTATCCATATTTAATTACTTTGTTGAAAATCGCAACGCACTAAATGACTCGAAATTTCCTTTTACTCATGTGGATAATATGGAGGGGAAGAAACCGATACCCATTAAAATTTATTGCTCGTTTGGCGTAGAGGTGACCGTCTAAGGCGGATTATCACGGTGGAAGAGATATGCATGTCTTACTGAAGGCTAACCAACCGCTTCAAGCCGGGTAGCCACGATATAGTAACGAGCAATCTCGTCACGGCTTTCAATCATAAGTGGGTACATCAAAATTTGTATGAATTGAGAAACATGCTTAATCACTTATGCAACAGCAATACGAATTGATTGCGAACTATACGGCCTGAAGTTGGGTTTTACTTTAGTAAAAGCCGAAGATAGTTAGCCAAAGCGAAATCAAACTGATTTGGACTATAAATCTGCAGTGCAATTAGGGACCCATTACCAAAATAACAATCTCCTAAAATACTGTATAGTGTTACTAAGTGTTTTAAATGTCAGGGGTGGTACAAAACTCAGAACATGGCCAAAGTATCTCGGAGAAATTGTTGAAGGTAAAACAAACGTAAATAAAGAGGGTTCTGTTAAATCTACGCACGCAATTTCATCTTTCCCCGAAAAGATTTCACGATGTCAAATGTACTATATAGTCTAAATTTGACATAAGCGTATGTGAAAATTATTTTACATGTGTGAGTTTCAAAAGCTTTTATTACTGAGCTGATCAAGATTAACGAACCAGATGCATCCGCTGAAAACTGAGAATCGTATAAAATCTGCATACGTCGCATCGATTTTGCAACCTAAGTTCCAAAGAAACCTTAAATATGCATCTTCTTCTTCTTCTTACCCCGAGCTCCTCTTATGACATGTAATTTGGAGAGAAATGGATATTGTGTTCAAAGGATTGCCAACAGTTCAAACACACGACTTTCCACGTCAGGTAAAACAATGTCTAGCGGAAATCTAGGCGGTTTGCAAATGACTATTGGACTGCAGTTAAATTCGATATACAGATTCGTTATATACAAATATTTATGAGTTTAAAGGAGCAATGGACAGTATAGTCAGTTTTTAGTTATCTGCTGACAACGGAATCCTGCATGAGCTAATAAAATATTGTTGACAGTTTAAACACTGCCACTTCATCGATTGCTTTTTTGTGCAGACAAGGCGAATGTGTAACTCATGTAATGCGTGAAACTGAAAAATCACGTAATTTAAAAATAATGGTGATCGAGGCATGTTCCTTCATCTCATCAAAATTTCCGTTTACAATGCAATAGGCAACTCGTTTTCTGAAATTATACAGAGGCGTTCAAAAGTTTGGCTGATAGATTTAATTCCGAAACTCAATGTTGATTCCGCAGCGAAAAATCAACTGTCGACGTGATTCTTTTCATAAAACAACTTTCAGGGAAATGTTGACTTACTTGACTCAATCCCTTGAGTTCCTAGAGGAACATAGGGCCCCGGCAACTTGTTTTCAGTTTGGTCTGTCCATAGGAGCTAGTTTGATGTCGTTTCAGTTAAGTCCACTCTTGCTGATTTCCTCTTCAAACGAGCGCTTCCAAGGTAACCTTGGGCGTATGACCTGTTTCTTCCCGATTGGGTTCCATACCAGAGCATGACGCGTGATGTCATCATAAGTTTTCCGCAGGGTGTGATCAAACCATCTCTACATTCTTCTACTGATCTGCTGGGTGATCGGGTCCTCAGCAGCAATCTGCCACAAGTCTTAATTCCTTATCTTTTCTGGCCATTTTACCCCAATAATTCGACTAAGGCAATTATTGTGAAATGATTGCAAGTGACCAGTAGACTTTGCTGTCACTTGCAAGGTTTCCGATCCATAGAGTAGCACGGATTTGACGGTACTTTAGAATATACGGAGTTTTGTGTGTTTTAATAGAATCTTCGACTCCAAAATGGGTTTTGAAGCTACGAACTCGTATCTTGCTTTGCCGATTCTGGCGACTATGGCTTCGTCAGTGCCACCACTTATTGACACAATGCTGCCGAGGTAGACGAATTGCGTGACGTCTTTGACTGCTTAACAATTGATGGTGACTGATGCGTGCTCATCAGTTAGCACACGGAGGACTTAGGTTTTTTCGTTATTCACGCCTAGTCCTGCATATGAATCAAAGTGTTTTAGTCTATCGGTCTTTATCTGAAGAGGTAATATCAAGCAGATATCATCAGCGCATTATAGATACTCCAAGTGCTTGAATCCCTTCCAATCGATACCATTCCTCTCAACTTTTACTGTTCCATTATCCAGTCTATTACTGAAAGAAAAATTATTGGGGGCAACAGGCATCGCTGGCGGACGCCAGTCTCAACTGCAAATGGATCGGTCCGTTCTTCGTTTTAAATTACCTGACAGGAGGCACTTTCATACAGCTGCTTTATGAGGTCCATGTACAGCTGTGGCACCAAATAGTGTCACAAAAGCTTCCACATGAATTCGCGGTCCACACTGTCGAAGGCTTTCTCAAAATCTATGAAATTGAGGCAAAAAGGCGATTGCCATTCGATTCTTTATTTAATAATTATGCGGAAGGTGGCAATTTGGTTGATATCAGACTTTTGTTTTCTGAAGCCCAATTGCTCTCGCCGTAAGACTCGATCGATAGCGTCGCGCAAACGCAGAAGAGTGATGCATGTAAGCACTTTACTAGGGACAGAGAGCAGTATGATTCCTCGCCAGTTTTTGCATAGCCTCAGATCCCCTTTCTTTGGAAGTTTGACCAAATGACCTCTGTTCCAATCATTTAGGACCCGTCTTTCTGACCAGATTTTCTGCACCAGAGAAAGTAACATATCAGCCGAGGTGTCCAAATCAGACTTCAGAGCTACGGGTGGAATCCCACCTGGGCCTGGTGCTTTGTATTTAGCGATTTTAAGTCAAAAAGGATCACATTTCGACCGGTATTTACGTCTAGCAAATTTGCTACAGGTGGGATGTCAGTGACTGAAGTATGTGCTGGTCGATTAAGGAGTTCCTCTAAGTGCTACATCCATCGCTTTCTTTGCACAGATTCTAGACTAACAAGGTTACCTTCACCGTCATTAATTAATTTGCCGCGAGGTATTTTACTTCCTGATAAGGTTCTGGTAATGTTGTAGACGGTGTCCAGAGTCTCTCTTTATTGCTGCATTCTCCGCCTCAGTTGCCAGCATTTCATAGAAACGCCTCTTGTCACTTGTGGCACTTCATTCCACGTCTTTATTTAGGAAGCCGTATTGTTTGATCAGTTGGTTTTTCTGCTTGGTGTCCTCACAACGGAGGATCTTTTGATTCAGCTGCCTTATCGAGTTGATGAGTGTCCGAGTCTCACTCGAGATCCACTGTTTTGTTTACCCGTATGCTAATTACGTGCTTACAAGTGTCTTGCCAACAGTCTTCCAGAGCGGTCCAGTGTTCATTTATTGGGAGTTCAGGGGTTAAGGTGTTGAGCGATTCGAACGTTTTTAAGTAAAATTGAGAAAATGTATCTTGTACGCTCTTTCCTGAGTTTCTGTGTGTGATTCGTTAAACTAGGCCGTCTGCCGGTTTCGTAGAAAGCTCTCAACTTGATTTTAACTGTGGCCATTAGAAGTTAGATGTCTGAAACAACATTCGCACCTCGCATTACGCGTGTATCAAGGAGAATATGTCTCCAATTTCGTGATTTGATATTTGATTGGCATTAACATCATCCGGTGATGTCCAGGTGGCCTTGTGGATGTTTCAGTGTTGAAAGATGCTGCCTCCAATGACCAGATCGTTGAGCGCGCAAAAATCTGCGAAAAATTTACCGTTCTAATTCATTTCACCTAGGGCATGCGTACCCATCACAGATTCTCTCCCTGTGTTTTCTGGACTTAATTTCGCGTCCATGTCACCCATCAAAATCTTGATATCTCGCTTGGGTGTCTTGTATAGAACAGATTGCAGACGCACGTAAAATTCTTCTTTCGACTTGAAGGTAGCATTGCTTGTGAGAGCATAACATTGAACTACCGTCACATTTCTCCCCTTGGAGTTAAATCTAGCTGTGATTATCCGTGAGTCAACGGGTTCCCATCCGATCAGAACGCCTGCAGCCATTGGGGATAGCATAATGGCGACGCCTTCTGAATGACTATGGTCCTCATCTTCATGACCTGAGTAAATAATCGGTTCTCCGGATGTCAAAACCAACATACCAGATCCATTCCATCTAATTTCACATATTCCCAGCAGTTGTATACCATACCTTCGAATTTCTTTCGTGACCTGTGCAGCCTTTCTGGTCTCATACATCGAACGGACGTTCCATGTGGCAAACTTTGTTGTTGCTTTCATGGACAGAAGATTCATCTGCTGACTGGCTTCCGGTGGGCCCTCACAAGTCTGCTTTATTTTTTACCTCAGATGAGGTTTCTCCTCGATCTGAGCATGGAGATGTTACTCTGGTATGACATGTTGCTTCGGTTTCAGTAGCGGTTTGAGGTTCTTACAGAGTGAGTTTGCTGACCACGCGTCTAACCCTACTTCTTTTGCATACGGGCTTGTGACCGTCCTCGGCAGAGTATTGTGATTGTGTAATCCGCAGGAAGCGGAGGTTTGGAGTCAGGGTTTCCATCCCCTGAATGGACAGCCCTCCCTTGCTGACGAGCTCCATCAACCCGAAGCAAACTGGTTTTGAGGCGCCAGACGCCCGCCTTCGCCCCCTCTGCTGTCAGTAGAAGCAGTTCCCCCACGAGCAGGCCAGGAGTTGGGCTTCGATTGTCAGAGGATATTTGAGACGCACGCCGTATGGGAGCATTTTGTAGGTAGCTAAAACTTATCTTCACCACCAACCCCGGCTGTGACAACCTGGCGACCAGTGTATGTTAACATAATAAATTTTTATTAAACAGAGGAATGCATTTGATCGTGTTATATAGGAATGTGTTGTCGAAATGATTTAAATGATTGACTGCATCATGAGCTTGCTCTAAATCGTGATTTCTAGACACTTGCCTTTTGAATACGTTCGCAAAAGATATATAGATGTTACATTATTAAACTTATGTTTTAAAGAGACTTTACCAATGGCAGATCACTTAGATGGGTGTGTTAAGCATCACTTTAACGCCGAGCAAGAGTAGAAACTGCTCTTGGTTCCTGAAGGCAAATAACGCTGCAGTTGTGCGACTGAAGGGCGATCGACTGAATGCTGCATAACGCTGTGAGCGGTGTGTGTCATTTTTAATCAGAAATCGAAATGTTCAATGGGATGACCATGAAACCTTCATGCGCTTTCGAAGAAGTTCGATTGTTGACATCGACAATTAGGCCAATAAAATCATCAGTTTGAATTTTGGAATATCTTCTATACCATCGAAATAAAGAACACATTTTTATTACACTAGAATCATGTATCCAATGCGAACTTTATCACAGGGAGCTAAGTGAAACTCGATTATGGCTTCCGCGAGTTGTTAGCTCACATAAAGCAAGCGTGAAAATTTGGGTTGAATTCATTTCGTAGCAAAACATGAGATGCGTTTTCATGTGTGAACGTAGGTCATTGAATGCAGTCAGAGCATGACATGAAATCGATGTTATCGTTTTCGTCGATTGCCCAACAAAGCGTCACATAGTTGAAAAAACATTATTCCTGGCCTCAAATTGGCTGGAAATTCAGAATGTGTTCTTTGGAAACACCGTGTATTAAATACAATAAACAACTTGAGGAGTATATAGGTATTCAGGAAAAGGATAATTCAATTGAACTCTTCAAAATTGCATGTGTGCTTTCGCGAGAATATATCCGTTTAAATGACGGTTTCAACTATAAAAATATTTTCTAAACAAGGAGAATTTCTCCAACGATTTGTCGTTTGAGTAAGTCAAAGAAATTAGGGTATGATATCATTTCTGTATAAAAAATGATTCGGTTGCAGGAAACAATTTATGTCAATCGTTGATTATCTCGCAGCATATTATGTACATCTTTCTTGAGCCACAGAATCATAAGTGAATGCATGCATAAATACTACTCTCATGTATGTATGATCCTCCGGAATAGAAATATCACAAATACTCAATAGAGGGCATGTGGTGTTTTTTTAAAGGCAGTATTGATTTCAAAATAGGTGTTCGAGCTTGAACATATCCAGACACCCAAATATTTATATTTGTTGCACTTTCACGGATATATGAACCTTTATGTTATATGACACTAATTGTTTACCGATATTCATGATCCTGCAATAGTTGAATGTTGGAATGTTGTACTTCTACAACCAAATGTTATTCGAATTAAGATAATTTTATCAGCAAACAGACTTTTGGGCTACTGTTGCAAATGTATGTATGAATGTGGTTTTTATACCAATTCTGCGCATTGCGTCCATATGACCTCGGATAACAACCACTTCATATGTAAATAAAAATTGAAGGTGTGATTCTTCCCCATTTTCTGCTGACGTTGTTGTTTGTCATGCAGAGGGATTCACGGCCACAACCAAAATATTTACATTGGCAGTTTTTTAGGAGTTAGAGGATTTTAGTGTTGAATTACATCGGGCGTGTTAGGCCTTCTTGTTAATAAAACCTTTTTTGGATGAGCAATTTGTTAACTCTGTTAATCAGTAAATTGAATGTTTCCCACTTATTCTATGCTGGGTTTCACGGATGCTGAGACAAGCGAAAGTTCAAAATTTAAATACCTTCAAGCTAAGTATATTAGTTTGGAATCGAAATGTTTTCTTGTGGTCTTGATCACAAATATAGAGCTAACATTTTTTAAATATTTGAGATGAAAGCTTACTCGCAAAACATGTACGAGGCAGGCTTTCGGCTCGTTTCACTCATGCTTTGGAAAGCCTCGTCGAAACCCATAACGTCCATAGGTTTAGCTGTGTTTTCTGGCATCATTTCTTATTATAGCTTCTCGAAGATATTCAAACTAGATTTAAATATCGTCACTTAATCCATGCGGGCCACGCAGGAAACGCTATCAATTTTGTGTAGATTGCTAGTACCAAAAACATCGGTTCCGCGATATCATATATTAAATGATACGTGGTTATAAAGAATGACCTGTAATGCGTACTGATCAGTGTAATATGTAAAACAAATTAATACGGTATATCGAACACAAGGACTTTCCAACCAAGAAATGCTGACACAATTATCTCAAATTTTTCAGTCACAAATTTTGTATCATTTTTTTATGTGGAGAAATATATACAATACAGAATTGTTTAACAATCTCTCAAAAACAGACCTTTGCCAGATATGCCTCCAAGAAAGATTTTGAAACCCTAATTAATATACAAACTCTAAGCGCTTGCAACGTATCGACTTCGAGCTAACATTCCCTTTCTGTTAGCAGTATGATAACTACCCGCTTGTTTTATTCATCGGGTAAACATTTAATTGACACCCTATTTTGCATTTTATGAGAGGACCATATGTGGAGAGTCAAGTGATTTCATGGCTGTCATGGGTGTTTCCGGATTTCAGCATGCAAACCGAAAGCCAACAAGAAGGTTGTTATGAATCATCCGCGAAACAAAGAAAAATAATTCCTGAAAATAATTTGCCATGAAATTCGATGTGATCATTTTTTCATTTAGGGAATTTCGCCATATCAGTACATAAATATCTAAAAACTGAAAACATCGTAGAATATCAATTAGCACATGTGAAGTTTTTCTAAAAACATCAAAAAACCTTTAAACTAACTTCGGAAGTTGTATCATTCTATTTCCCAAGGTTTGCTGGGCAATGAATGTCATACATTGACATTGTCCACATTTCCACGTCCATGTACCGATTCGTGTTCTTTCTTCAATCACCACAAACGCCATCTGAAATATTTTCAATACTGCTAAATAATAAACGTTTTGCAAATTAATGAATATAAAAATTCGGCGCACTAAACACTACTTACTGACTTGGTTACACCCTAAGACGTAACAATCACTCTCTCGGTATTCTTTTTAATTGTGAGATAGTTAATTTCCCAAGATCGAAGAAAAGAGACAGAAAATCAATGGAATATGAATCCGTATGAATGATGAATAAATTATTTTTATTTTGAATATTTGTATTCATCTACAGACTGGCAGATAACAATAAGATTTATCAAAACACCAGTCTGTGAGTTTCAAACATTTGCTATGCCTGATCTTCAGATAATGTTTTTGATCCAAGTAAATTCGATACCAATATTAGAAGACATGAGCTACGTTATACAGTTAAATTTATAAATGCCTCAAATTGTCGATTATTACTAAACCAGATTTTTAATGATATGGAGGAAACCATCCTTCGGCTCAAAACAAGAATATAAAGTGCCGAAAAGTGATAAGACGTCCATTGTCAACACTTATTACTTCTTATTTCGGAATGGTCGCATTAGAAGTGTTCGAAACAAACAATATTCAAAAATATGGCAAAATGGTCAGCGTCAGCTGCAATCAAACAATATGGAATTTGATAATGCCGGTAGAGCGTGCACTGCGCCTCGACCGCTCACATTTTATCGCTTATCAAGAAATCGATAGAGAAAACAGATCATAGTGACAACCGGAACGGAGTTGTATCAGGATAGCGTCTTGGTTGCGTGATATGCATATACATGATAGGTGTTGGTTGAATTCTTTGTGTTGTACGTAATTATCGCGTTTGTCCAATGTATGTTGCTTGTTTTGTGGTAATCATAATGAACGCTTGCAGCCTTCGACTGGTTTTCCTAACAAATGAATTGCAACGCAATCGTCACGTGATTGATGTTGTACTGATCAACCCGAAGTTGCAATAAGTGGCAAGATTATAGCCAACTGCCAAACATTAAGCTGAAATGAATTGATTTATTGACTCATTTCCGGTCTCTCTACCCGCCCTACATTAAGTTATTGTCAAAAATATGTTTGGATGACGGAACATGGAATAATCATGTCAAATCAAAGAATTCTGAATTTTTTTCATTTATTAAAATCTAAGAGTCCGAAATAAATATTAGTTTATAGAAGGTTAGCGCATGAGTATGTTTTATGTTGTCTATCATTTATCCTGTAAAACAACCAAAACGTATTTTCAAGGTTCCAGCTAAACCTTTCTTCAAGACAACATTTTTTCATACATAGCTTAATCAGTGCTTGTGATGCTTACCACTGCATTAAAATACCTAATACTGTTTCGTTTGATAATGTGGCCTAAAATCATTTTGAATGGATTCGGAATAACTTTATCCTTGATGGATAACGGTTCAAAAACCCAGATGTATCATCAAAGTCATGGTGTACAAATTCAACCAAAATTATCCTGGACCGGGTGTATGTAAGTATTCATCAACAATTTTCATTCAGTTGTCAACACAATCCTAATGCTTAGCGCTTTATTCTAGACAGAGTTTCGGGTTAATGATCGTTAAATTTATCTGCCGCTTAAATATCTTTGAGTACAACATTACTTTAAAACGCCAATAATTTCTATTATTTAACTAATGATCTCTTATTTTAGCCTTCGATTTCGACCCGGACGCAGGTTAAGTATGAAAATATGACAGGAGCATCATTTATTTATTGGCTACAAATCTCACGCATATATAAGCTACGTTGTGTTATATAGTCAGAAGCAAATGGGTTATAATAAGGTTTTCATTTCGAATGGATATAATGATCATCATGTTCGAGTTTAGTTAAACAACTAATTCCGAAATGGACCAACCTGAGCCGATAATAATAAAGATTTTGTAATTATGGTATCACTGAGCCGATGTTGTTGGCCTTCGTCGGTCGATGTCGACCATGGATGTACATCACATCGCATGAATTTCATGTTTTGCAATTTTTTGAATGACTAAACAGTCCGATTCGGGAGGAACAATCTCACCCGCAGCGCTTGCAACGATAGTCAGAACTCTGTTGTATTGCATCAGTTGCACGCCGGCGGGGTGATCTGCGTTCAGCAGCCAGGAGCTGTATTTGCTCCTCCCTGGCTTGCAGTCGACTCTTTACACAATGCCTCCAAAATAAGCGGTCAAGAGTAAGTTCTTCCCAGCTTGCGGGGTCAATGTCAAGAGCTTTCATATCTCTTTCACAAACATCTTTGTACCGCAAGTGCGGTCTGCTTAATGGTCGACTTCCTAATTGCAACTCACCGTAGAGTAGATCTTTCGGACTATGACCATTTTCCATTCTATAGACGTGACCAAGCCACCGCAGGCGGCGCTGACGTAATAGGGTAAACATGCTCTGTAGACCAGCTTTTGAAAGCACTTCAGCGTTAGTCACTCTGTCCGTCCACGATATGTTCAAGTTACGACGGATGCTTCGTAGATGGAAAGCATTCAGCTTCCGATCGTGTCTTGCGTGGATGGCTCAGGTTTCACTGCCGTATAGTAAAGCATTTAGTACGCACGCGCTGTATACCATCATCTTTGTCTTTACAGTCGGCTTGCGGTTACCCCAAACACGAGAGTTTAATCGGGACAAGATGACAGCTGCTCTGCCAATCCGCGTATCAATCTCCGTGTCTAGTGAGAGGTTGTCCGCAATGGTTGAACCAAGATATGTGAAGTGATGTACTGGTTCGAGCTGACAGTTTCCAACCGTGATGATTGGCGGCGATACAGTCCCTTGACCAAGGACTTTGGTCTTGCTCATGCTGATGGTTAGACCAAATCTTTGCATTTGCGACGAACAAACAGTCAATCGCGACTGTCGGTTCTCTGGCAGTGAGCAATAAAGGATGCTATCGTCGGAAAAAAAAAAG